>CM057453.1:22757500-23042500 GCA_016271365.2 Neoceratodus forsteri | reverse complement strand
CAGGGACTGGGCACCCCGATGTTGGCAATTAATACTATAAATGGGGAGTCTGCTAGACCTCCAGGCATATCATAATAAAAAAAAAAAAGACTTCAATATGCCAGATGCAGATTGGAGCATCCCAGCTGCAGCTTCAGCTACAAGCAGGATTGGAGTGTCCCGGCTGCAGCTTCAGCTAGAAGCAGGGACATATCCTGGACTCCCTGAAGAGGGAGTTCCTCAGGCAATTAATAAGAGAACCCACTCATGAAGGAGCAATATCGTCTAGTACTCACCAACAAGGACAGAGTAGCAGTTGTCACAGTGGGTGACCACATGGGGACCAGTGATCACTGAAGGGTGTGGTTTAATACAAGAACAGTGGCTGAGTCAAACCACATGAAGGTAAGGGTCCTGGACTTTAGGAGTGATTGCTGACTTTACAAAGATGGGGAATGCCTCAGGAATGCCATGGCGGGAAGGGGACTTGGTTGATGCAGAGGAACAGTGGGTGAAACTAAAAGGAGCCATAGTGGGGGCAACAAACCTCTGTGTTAGGCAAGCAAGCAAGCAAATGCAAGAGGAAAAAAAGACCATTATGGTTCTCAAAGGATGTAGCGGGGAAGGTAAGGAGAAAAAAAAACTAGCATTCATGAGGTATCAGGAGACTCAGAGGGAGGAGGACAAAGAAGTGAATCAGGTGGAGCAGAAGGAGGCAGGGAAAACAGTTAGGAGCGCAAAGGCCCAAACAGAGGAGAAAATAGCCCAGGCAGTAAAGAAAGGGGACAAGGCTTTTTTCAGGTATGTAAGTGAAATGAAAAAGACAAAGGGACGGATTGTAAGACTAAAGAGGGAAGATGGGGAATGTGTGGAGGGAGACCAGGACAAAGCAGATACCCTAAACAAATATTTTGCTTAGTATTCACATAAGAAGGGGAAGGAGAGGGACCACAGATAAGCGACAGGAGCATCAATGGAAGGGAGGTGGACACCAGTCCATTTATGAAGGACAGAGTCCTGAAGGAACTCACAAAACTGAAAGTGGACAAAGCAATGATGCCAGACAGGATACATACAAGGATATTGAAGGAGCCTAGACAGGTGCTTGACAGCACTACTGACAGTCCTGTTCAACCACTCGCTGGAGATGGGAGAGACTCTGGAGGACTGGAGGAGGGCAGATGTAGTCCAGCTTCACAAAAGTGGGAGCAGGGAGCAGGCTTGCAACTACAGCCCAGTAAGCCTGACTTTGATGATGAGGAAATCAATAGAATCATCGCTGAAGGAAAGGATTGTGGAATATCTTGAATCTTGTGGCTTACAGGATCTGAGGCAGCATGGATTCACTGGGGGAAGGTGTATGTCAAACACATCTGATAGATTTCATTGACTGGGTGACCAGGGAATCAGATCTGGGTGGAGCGGTGGATGTGACCTAACTGGGATTCAGCAAGGCCTTCAACACCGTCCCACATAGGAGACTCTTACATAAGCTGGGCAGCCTGGGAGTGGGTCCTAAGGTGGTAAAATGGTTAAGACATTGGTTGAGGGATAGGGGACAGAGACTGGTGGTAAATGGAGTTCACTCTGAGGAGGGGGGAGTGACCAGTGGGGTGCCACAAGGATCAGTCCTCTTTAATGTCTTTATTAGTGACATTGCAGAGTGGTTAGAAGGGAAGGTATGCCTTTTTGCAGATGACAAAAAGAACTGCAACAGGGTTGACACTCCAAGGGGGTTGGAACAAATGAGGAGGGTTCTAAGTAAGCTTGAGGAGTGGTCAAGAGTGTGGCAACTAAGTTTCAATGCCAAGAAGTGCAAAATCATGCACTTGGGGCACAGCAATTAAGGGCAGAGTACTTGATGGGGGGGGGCATGGTACTGATGACCACCAAAAAAGGGACCTGGGGATAATCATATCTGGTGACATAAAAGTGGCCAAGCAGTGTGACAAGGCAGTGGGGACAGCCAGTAGGATGATGGGGTATATAGGGAGAGGTATCACCAGCAGTAAGGAGGAAGGGGTGATACCACTGTACAAATCATTGGTGAGACCTCATCTAGAGTACTGTGTCCAGTTCTGGAAGTCACATCTCTGCTATGACATAAACAGGGTAATGGTGGTCCAGAGGAGGGCAACTAAAATGGTGGAGGGCCTGCACTAAAAGCCCTATGACAGGAGACTAAAAGGACCTCAATATGTACACCCTTGAGGAAAGGAGGGAAGGGGGTTATGACAGAATTCAAATACCTCAATGATATAAATAAGGTACAGGAGGGAAGCATGTTTCAGTGAAAAAGATGTTCAAGAACAAGGAGTCATGCTATGAAGCTAGAGGGGGATAGACTCAGGGGAAATGGGAGAAAGTACTTCTACACTGAAAGGGTGGTGGATGCATGGAACAGCCTCCCAGACGAGGTGGTAAAAATGGTAATGGAATTCAAAAATGCATGGAATATGCATAAGGGAACCTTAGTGGTTAGGAAAGGGGGATATAACCTGAAGATAAAGTAGGGACTCCAGTATTTCAGTAGGTAGGGAAAATGTGTAGGCCAAGTGGTCCTTATCTGCCATTAGTTTCTACAGTATGTTTCTATGTTTCTATAAGTGAGAACAAATAGTGGTGGTCTGCAGAAGATTTACATCATGAAATATTATTGAGCATTGTTATTTATGAGGATCTACAGGACATTTTCAAGACTGAATGTTTTGCTAAGATAGGTAGTGAGTTGGAAAAAGCCATAGGAACAGTGTTAATAGTATTTAATTTAGCAGTAGACCCGGTCTTAGACAGGTCAGATAATGTGGGCCAGGACTGTAAAGGGAAGTCCAGAAAAAACCTACACTCTGTAATAGATGACCTGGGTCTAATGGATATTTGGAGAATTGTAAACTCAGATGGGAGAGACTATACTTACTTCTCACCTAGACATAACATGTATAGCCACCTAGATTATCTTTTCTGTACAAAAACTTTCTGTGTCAGGAAATAGTTGGAACTTCCCTGATCATTTTCTCAAGTCTTCAGCTATTTTCATATCCCAATGGGAAAGAGGCCAAAACAATTGGAGATTAAATATTTCTCTTTTTTAAAAACAATCAGTTTGGGGAATGGTTATGAAAGGATACTAAAATGTATTTTGACTTAAATTTTACTCCAGTGATGTCAGAAACTACCACATGGGAATGTTATAAGGCCCCTATAAGAGGGAGAATTTTTGCCTTTCTGTCTTCTATGAAAAAAAATAAAGCTCAAGGACAAGGAAACTATGCTAAGAAAATGTGATAGAACATAAAAGTGACCCCAAGCATGGTAAGGATATCCTGTGGGGTACTGTTGAATTTCAATATGAAATTAACAACATTCAGAGTAGTAAAATTAAATGTGTACTTTTTAAAACCAATCAGAAGTACTTGGAGACTGGTGAGAAACAGGATGAATTACAAGCTTACTGTCTGAAGCAAAAACAAAATCAAAATTTAATGAAAGGAATTAAATCCACATCCAGGAAGAGTGTCCAGTGCCTCTAAGGATATCAATCAGGCCTTTGAGAAATTTTGTCCTGATTTATATGAATCCAAATTTGATAAATTGTGACAATTCCTGCTTGGGGGGGGGCTATCCCACAAATTACCACTGTTCTTGGAGAAACACTAGAGTATGCAGCTAAATTCAAATATCTAGGAGTTTGGCTAGATCATAAACTTTCCTTCACTGACCATCTCGAAGAGCTACAGAAGAAACTAAGGCAAAGATTAGGACTATTCTACAGAATTAACCACCTGCTCACAAAGTAGGCCAAGATTCAATTGGTTCAAGCTATCTTCCTATCGTTAATAGATTACGCGGACCTGCTCTACAGCCACTGCACTGGTTAAGTTTGACACCCTCTACCACAGAGCTATCAGGTTCATTACTGGCCTTCCACTTTCCACACACACCACTGCTTCCTGTACTCATCGTTAGGCTGGACTTCTCTTCACTGTAGAAGGAATAGAAATGCCTATGGGCCTTCAAAACAGTGACCAACAAACTCCCCTCATACTGTATGTCTCAGATTGTATTCCCCAGAGTGTGTTAGGCACCTACGCTCTAAGGAACTATTCCCTAATTGCCCTTCAAGTTCCAAGGGTCAAAACTCGTTTCAGTAAAGCTGCTCTAAGCTTCTCTTTACCCACATTGTGGAATGGTTTACAAAAGAACTTGAAGCTGAGCTGCCCTGTTAGCCTGAATATCTTCAAGGCACTCTACAATCACTACATGAAAGCACCTTGCAAATGTTTTCCTCACCGCTAGCCCACTAATTCCGCAACTCCCCCTTTCCATCCTGATGCTCGCTATGTTTCTACCGTGGCTCTCTCTCTTTCCCTATTAACTCTTCCTGCTGCACCCACCCTTCCCTGTCCACTCCAGCCTGGCTAAGGTCCCACCCAATCCATAGTAGTGTCCCAATTATCTATCCCTCCTCTGTCATTATCATGATAAACAAGTACACGACAGTCATTGTCACTTTCTGTGATTTTAGCCCAATTTTTCCCCAAGTCGTCTGTAATATATCCCTCCTCTTCTTTACCTCTCTAACCTGCCACCCCATACATGGCCTCTTTCCCCTATATGTGTAGTTGCCAGCTGCCTCACTCAAAAGATCTCTGCTTATAACCCCTATATGCCTATGGTTGATTGTACATCTGCTGACTTCTTCAATTGTAAAATAATGCTGTTTTTTTTTATTTCAACCTTGTACTGTACTGTATACACTGTATATACTTTTTCTTCCTTGTACAGTATATTATTGCTTTTTGTATACCTGCTTCTGTACTATGCTTTAATGTATTCATGACCAGGTCCACCTTGCAAATGAGCCTTGCTCAATGGTGCCCGCCTGGATAAATAAAGATTTTGATTGACTGATTGATTGATTGATAAATTTAATTGTTATAATGCTAATACTGATAACCTTTTAAGGGACATCAAGCTTCCGGAGTTAGACAGAGGCCTACAATACATTGATAGACTACTACCCTTGATGAAATCTCTATGACAATTCAGTCACTCCCTAATGGCTGTGCTTCTAGTTTGGATAGTCTCCAACCTGAATTTTATAAAAAAATCTTTGTCCATCTCTAAACAAACATCTGTTGTATGTATTCAATGAATCCTGCAATAGTGGCACACTACTTTGTACCTTCCATGAAGCACTGATTACAATTATTTTTAAAAAAAGATAAAAGACCCACTCCTGTGCTAGAGCCATAGGACCATCTCCCTGTTGAACACTGACTACAAAGTCATTACTAAGAGTCTGGCTAATAGATTAGGTCCCCATATTCAAAAGAGATACATGATGCATCCCGGCACAAAAAGGGGATGCATTGCACATCTCAAACAATGTGCCGATGGATGATATTCAAAGGGGCGCAGTGCGCTGCCCAAAGGAGAATGGCTGTGGCCCAAAAGCAATGTTGATGGTACAGGCAGAGGGGGCGGTCCGATGAATGTGCCCTGCAGGAGTATATTCAGTGAGATCTAGCCCCGCATGTGCCTGTACAGTGCCGTGCACAGATAGGCCAATAAAAGGTGGCCTAACTTGGCCAGCCACCCATAGGCAGGCCGTGGCAGTGCAGACTGGTGCACAGTTGCCTGCCTGCCGCAACAGACCAGTGGACCCCCCTATCCATGCCCCATCTGCACACAACACACAACCAACGCCCACTGTGACCATAGTGTAGTGGCCCCCAGGCCCCTAGCACCTATCATGGTACATGTTAAAACACCCTATGAGTTCATACAGTACAGTCCTCCCACCCAGCCCTGAGCACCAATCATGGTACATGTAATAAGAACCCACATTTCCATAGTGCAGTGTTCCCCACACAGCCCCAAACCCCATTCATTCATGAATTCTGTCCCAACCCACCCCAATTCCCATGCAGACAAGAATTCAGCCACCACCCCACCCCATTCCCAGATGTCATACATAATAGGAAGAACCCCCCAGATGTTCCATAGTGTAGTGGCCCCCCCACCCTGTCAGGACTGGTCCCCCAACCCCACACACCCCCAACCGGAGCCAGCAATTGGCTCAGCCCTCCACACACCACCATGGCCAGCCACCAACTGAACTGTCAGTGAATAGTGTTGTACATAGTATGTGCTCATTGGTTCAGCCAATGAACATGTATTATGTATAGTACCATTCACTGACAGTTCATCAGCATCTGGCTGTGGTGGTGTGTTGTGGGCTGAGCCAGTCACTGGCTCAAGTTGGGGGCTGCGGGTTTGGAGACCAGTCCCGACAGGTGGGTGGGTATGGCCATTACATTATAGAACGTTGAAGGGATCCTGCCTATTAGTCATGACATTGGGTAACGGGGCTGGGGTGGGGGCTGGATTCTTGTCTGCATAGGGCTCAGGCAGTTTGGGGGCAGGATTCATGAATGAATGTGGTTTGTGGCTGGGTGGGGGGACTCTACACTATGGAAACATGAGCTCTTATTACATATACCACGCTTGGTGCTCAGGGCTGGGTGGGGGGACTGTATGCAATGGAATCATGGTGTTTTTTACATGTTCCATGATCAGTGCCCAGGGCTGGGAAGGGGGAACCATTACACTATGGAAATGAGGGTATGGGTAATGTGCACATGTGATCAGCACTTAGGGCAGTGCAGAGGCTGGCCAGGCACATACTGCCATGTGCAGTCATGCTAATGAGCCCATAATGGGCATGCACAAGGCCCTGTTGCACCATACATGCCCAATTGACTCATTTGCATTTATCAGCTGAATACTGCCCATGGGGAATACAGTGCATCCAGGTATGTGCCATGTATTCCCCATTGGTGGTCTTCAGCCCTGGTACCTGGATGCACGGCACAGGCATGGCAGCAGACCGCTGTGTGCAATGCATCCAGAATCCCAAATTCATACAGTTTGCATGATCTGTGCTTGAATATGGCTACAGAGCTGGGAAGCTCATCTGTTTTGGGTGACGCACAGTTCTGCGCGCGCATCTGACCAGCTCTGAATATATCCCCATAAATGCTGTGATCAATAACTTAATTAGTAAAAACCAAACTGGTTTTGTCCCAGCCAGACTGGGTTCAAGTAATACAAAAATACTGCTATTGGTCATCTGACAACCTCAGAAAACAGGGAAACTGGCTGGTCTCCTGTCTTTGGATATGGAGAAGACATCTGATGCCCATATGTGAATACCTAAAGTCTGTGTTGGGCCACATTTAGTTTACTGGATAGACTGCATCTTTAGTAAAGCATCTGCCTCTATCCTTACCAATGGCATGTCATCTAAGAAATTTACTCTGGAGAGAGGTACAAGACAGGTGTGTCCATTGTCTCTCATCCTGTTTATATTGCCAGTGGAGCCAATAATAACTGTAATAAATGAACCCTCTCTCATACAAGGTGTTAAGTGTAGGAAATTACTTTGTAAAGCAATAGTGTATGCTGATGATTTACTGTTAGCCATTCAGAATCCTCAAAGCTGTTATCTTATCTATCCATTATTTTGTCTGAGTTGTGAGGCAGTACAGCACAGTGGTTTCAGGCTCTGAGCTGCTAATTTGGAGAACTGGTTTGAATCCTGCAGCCCCCACTTGCATACTGTGTGATCCTAAGCAAGTCACTTAACTTCCTTGTGCTCCCAGGTCGCACCTGTAAACAAAATTTCAGCTTAGTGTGCCACTTCTGGTTAAACAATAGAAATAAATAAATATGTTTCTGACTTGGGAGTCAATTGGACAAATTCTGAATTTCTTCCCAGTAACAAAGCTTATATATAAGGTCTGATATTGAACTGTGGGCTAGGGTTCAAATGGTCCCAAAATTGTATTTCATATCTGGGTGTAATTATTCATAAGATGGTTAAGCTAAATGTTGATCCAATCCCACCAATAGTACCTAGCGAATTTCATAAGTGGGGAACACGTAACATCTCAGTTGTTGGAGAAATTAACTCAATATTAGTCCCTAAGATATTTTACATATTAAGCCTGCTCCTAATCTTCACTGAAAAAAATCCTGGTATTTATAACTAAATAAACTAATATGTAATTTTATTTGGGATGGAAAGAGGCTAAGAATAGGTATGAAAAAGCTTAAATCGCACTGGAAATATGACAGATTTGGTCTCCTTGATTTTAGTAGATACCACTGGGTCTTCACAATAAAGCAAACTATGAAATGGCTTGCCTACAACAATTTAAATATCACCTATGGGTAGAAATGGAAAAAGCTATTATGTGGCCTCAATCTCCAGGAGACCATATGTTTCAGACAACACCTACTGAGATATCCTCACATCCCTGTACATACCATTCCATAAAGGCTTTAAAGAAAGTTCATAAAAAATTGGAATTAAATTTTTTTCCAGTAGATCATTGGGATAATGAGTGTATAAAGTTCAAAACTAATAAACTTGATTATCCCAGATGGAAGAAAATGGGTATCCTGTGTTTATCAATGAGACTAAGCTTGGGCCATTTAAGAGAAAACTCCTCAACACCTTACCTTCCTAAGCAGGTGTGATTGTCAACCCTAAATTTCACCTACCCACTGCTTAGCTCTTCTTCCCCCCTTCAACAGCCTACTCTACTTAATCTTTTTTCCCACTGAACATCTCTTACCTTTCCTGCCCTTCCCCCTTCCTTCCAACATATTCACCCACACCCCACCCATCCCATCCCTACCCCACAACCTCTACCACTCCTGACAATGTTCAGCATCTGACTGCTCATCTTGTGTTTGTCAAATAATGTATTTACCTGCATGTAATTCTGCCCTTATATTTTCCTTTGCTACTCGCATTGTATTGCTTGTAATAACATGAAGCCTTTGTAAACAGGCTTCCCGCTCAAATATATATTATCTGATAAATAAATAAAATAAAAAAATAAACAGAAGATATTTTAGATACAAACTATAAATGTTTGATGTCATTCTCTGATCTACAAGTGAAATTTATATAGCCTTTCCAAAACTGAATGTTGCCACTGTCTTAAATTAAGGCATTCAATTGACATATTTCTAAGAAATACTGGCGCAGCTAAATACAAATCAGACTGAATTGCACTACTAAGGTGTATGAGTGGTAAGGGAGGAACTGGCAATATATATAAAATACAATCACATTCAAATGGAAAGCTAACCCTAAATGCCAAACTAAAATGGGAAAAACAGCTTAATTGTCTTATCCCTGAAGAACACTAGAATGAACTATGGCCTAATGCACATAGAAGTGTCAAAGATAGCAATGGAGCATTTATACAGTTCAAAATCCTCCATTAGAACTACATTATATAACTCCTGCCCACTTAGTAAGCATTGGGTTGTCAGATGATGGGAAATGCTGGAGATGCGTAGAAGAAAGCGCACATTTAACTCATGTCTTGTGGTTGTGCCCATGTGTGAAAGGTATTCGGCAACAAATACTTAACATTATATCTGACACCCTTTGGGAAAGTATTCCCTTCTCCCCGTGTATTTTTATTTTGGCTGATTTCTTACACGAGTCACATGAACAATATTAGGAGGTGGCTGCTAGTCTTGTGCTTAAAAGACTCATCCTTTCAAAATGGAAAACCCCAGATGTTCCTTCAGTATCACAGTGGCATGAATACATGGGAAGGTTAGCATTTAGTGAAAGAATTAGCCATTCTGTGATCAGAGAAGAAGCATAGTACTATTCTGTCTGGAATCCTTTCTTAGTGCATCAGCTTCCTTTAAATATCATAACAAAATATTTTTATCAGAAGGGTAGGAACTACTAGTACAAATTATGCAAATTAAACTGAATAGCCATGTTTAGGTTAGTAGGTTTTAACTCTGCTGTAATTACTGTAGTATCGCTAATTTTATGTTATCTTTACTTGTATTGAAATACTGTACTTTGAATGTTCTTTGAATTGTAATTCTGTAAAATCAAAAAAATAAGACCTTTTAAAATTACCCAGACTTATGTTTGTGTGAGTTTTGCATGTTGGTGTTGGTTATGTCACATTATTTTCATTTTACACAGTGCTGTTTTATGGATACTGTATCTCTTTGGCTTATAACACTGGTGTTTTGTGCTGTGTCACTTACTCTGATGAAGATTTCCCTGGATGATGTTGATACTTAAGCACTGCACGTGACGTGGTAATCTACTTGGGTGGCCAATCACGGTTTGGCTCAGCTGCCTGTGCACATTTTTTGGATATCCAAAGTAAATGTTGTTCACTAATCAAGTCTGTTGCTGTAGCCCATGCTTCATGCCCCCTGCCTATGATGAGACTTTTCAATACTCAGTTTAAACTGTTGTTGTTGCATGCCATTAATAGACTTTTGGTTTGTATGGAATTTTGGTTTTTGAAGATTTGAAAGCTTCCACAGGTAAGCCATATCTTTTCTCCATTAACGCCAATGCACTGAGCAGACTCTGACACATCCAGGGGAGCCTTCCTTTAAATTATGTCACGTAGCTCCCTTTTATCCTAAATACCCCAAAATATCTTGTTCAAAAGAACTGCATCTAACCCAGAAGCTTGAGTTTTCTGTAGAAGCTGAGTTTTAGATATTAGTCTCCATTCTGTTATTGTTCCATCTTTACTGGCCCTTTAGTAAACACAGTGAGATTTTTGGATTCACAAACTGTATTTAGATAAAGTCCATTTTAGAACTGCATGATGTAGTTTATGTCTTTGCTTAGGTCTTCTGTTGCTGGCACAATGTATTTGTGTTCTGTTTTAGACTTGGTGGCTGAAAGATAGATAGATAGATAGATAGATAGATAGATAGATAGATAGATAGATAGATAGATAGATAGATAGATAAAATTTTATTTTTGTGCAGGATACACAAGTCATTAGGAAAAAGATCCCCATTTGCAACACCGTCCAGTGTAAAATACAAAAATGGTTGCAATAAAAACATGAAGTATACATTACAAAAATACTACATACAACAACATCGTAGTTCATCAAGTACTTCATTATTATAGACCACAGATGTACATATAGCTAGAAAGGAAAAAATAAAAATAAAAAAGCTAATAACAGTTGCAGACAAAAGCAAAACAATTTTCCAAGGCAGTCAAATATAAGATCCATGTAAGGAAGTAGTGCGTACTGAAAACAAAAAAGTTGTTCCAGGTTTGTTCAGCCTGGAATTGTAAAGTTTTTCACAAAATTGTGTTTCACATCTTGAAAAACTAACTTCATTTGTATGCACTGATCTAGTTAATTAATGGACAAACTTTTTGTCTTTATTAAAAACTATTTGGGAAATGTAATGGTTAAGATTTTGTGTATAATTCTTGTGTAGAAGTTTCAACCATGATTTTGTGCTTTGCACGCCAAGTGTTTATCAATTTAATGCAGACAACAACACTCGATGAGAGCTATAATTACACCTCAACACATACCTAACTAGTTTAAAATATAACCTATCCAATTTGTCTAATATATTTTTATTAGTTGTTTGGTATATTGTATTTCCATATTCAAGAGAAGATAGTACAAGTTGTTCTGCAATGTAATTCCTAGCCAGCTTATTTGAACACTTTGTTGTACATCTTAAAGCACCTATCTTTTTATTTGCTGTACTTACAAGTAAAGTGGTATGCTCATTAAAAGTCAGTTCCGCATTAAAAATTACACCTAAGTAATGGTATTTGTTTACTTGTTCAATTTGTTCCTTTTCATTTATTAGTATTTGCAACTGAGATTTATTTTTGTTTGTGGAACATAATTGAAGTATTTATGTTTTTCTGGTATTCATTTTGAGCTTTGATCTGGTGAACCACTCCCTTACTCTGTCAAACTCCTCTTGTAACCTCTCTTCAAACTTTGTTACATTCCCCCTGGTGTCAATAAGTGCTGTATCATCTGCATATAATCATAATGCAGAAAACATTACCTTCTATGGGAGGTCATTGTTGAAGAAGAAGAACAGCACTGGCCCCAATATGGATCCTTGAGGGACCCCTTGGATCACACTTTCTGTGGAGGAAGTCTAGGAAATTGATATCCTCTGGGAGTGACCAGTCAAATAAGACTAGATCCAGTCCCAGGGGCCATTGACTATACCCAGTATTCTAATTTTATCTAATAGCAGGGAGTGGTCCACCAGATCAAAAGCATTAGGCAGATCTATCAAATGGCTGCAATTTCTAGTCTGAAGCCCAAAGAAGTAGAAATCAAACCATTACATTCCAGCAAGGCTGTGGTTATAGAGTGGCTCTTCTGGAATCCAGAGTGGAAAGGCATTGGAAAACTGTACCTGTCCAAATACTCAGACAATTGCTGGTGTATGTACATGTAAACAAACTACCAAATCTCTAAAATGCAATGTTTACCTAAACCTTCAAAGGAATAACTTTGGTGCTCCTCATCGTTTCCAGGCCTCAATGGGGTCCTTGCTCAATGCCAAGACCCATAGCCAAGTTACTCAGCTCAACTGTCCCTCAGACCCCCCTGACTGATTCCCTCTGTGGTTGCGTGGATTTTTAACAAAACATTTTCTGACCTCTCTGCCTATCTTACCAAACTACCCTCCAAGCCACCCCCTAGCCCTAGTAGTCAGGCTAACTACTGTCCCTCCATCACCACCCCCTCTGACACCCCCCCTTGTACTTTAAAGCTATTGATCCAGGTGTTATAACCAAGTCCCTCCCTGACAGGGGTAGCCCTGGCAGTGATGGGCTTTTTCCCTCTTTCCTTAGGATCAACTCTCCAGCAATCATTGAATCCCTCACCTTTATATTTAACCTTGCACTTTCGTCATCCACAATGCTAGTCTCTTGGAAAGATGCTAATGTTGTGCCTATTTTCAAAGCAGGTGATCCCCTTTCTCCTGATAATTATATGTCTATCTCCCTCCTCCCTCATCTGAGCAAGCTACTGGAAAAAAATTGTGCACTTCCAACTCTCAGAACATCTTGAAAAGTATAATCTGCTGTTCCACCAGAATCACAGCTTCCATAAGCACTGCAGCACCACATCAGCCTTAACCCATTTCTCTAACCATGTCCTCAGAAATATGGAAGTGGGTAAGATCACTGGTGCTGTATTCGTGGATCTGACTAAGGCCTTTGACCACATCAACCACTCCCTCCTCCACTCCACTCTCCTACACCTTGGTTTCTCTGCCGAGGCAACAGCATGGTTTAGAAGCTACCTTGAAGGCAGGTCCCAGTCTGTTACAATTGGTACAGCCTCCTCCCCTGCCCTACCAGTATCTATAGGGGTCCCTCAAGGCTCCATCCTTGGCCCCCTACTTGTTTCCATTTTTATTAATGCACTCCCGGCTGACAGCCTCACCCATGAGGCTCTCCTCTATGTGGATGACCTTGTCATTTACCATAGCAACAAGTCTATTGCAAACATCACCTCCACTCTTACACTTAACTATGGTGCTGCCCACAATTGATTTCTTTCCAACAGACTCTTAGTAAATGAAAGAAACAAAAACAATGTTATTCAGATCTAAACCATTCCTCACAAAGGTCTCCAAGGCAAATTCCTCCCTCCTTGTATCCACACCTGCTGGACCCCTTTGAAAATTTTCCTAGTTTCAAATACTTAGGTGTCACCCTGGACACCTCCCTTGCATTTGTCAACCACGTCAATAATTCTGTGCACAGAGTTAATCAGAAGTTAGGTGCTGCCTACCACCAAAATCAATTCCTGCCTTATGAAGTGTACCTAGCAATTGAACAAGGAAACCTTCTACCCCTCCTTGAATACTGCTCTCCTGTCCATTCCCTTATATCCTCAGCTCTGCACTGTAAACTGAACTCAGTCTACAATAGTATCTGTTGCTTTTTCCTCCATGCCCCCTATTCTACCCATCATTGTGTATTGCACCAGTCACTTGGCTGGTTCCCACTGAAAGGATGGTTCAACTATGCCCTTGGCTGCTTAGTTGACAATAGTCTAGAGGCAGCCATCTGTCCCCATACTCATCCCTTGTCACAGGCAGAGTGGCAGCTAGGAGCCTCCACATATTATCTGTCCTCCCCCGGTAGTTCCACGAATCTCCACTAGTATTGGCAATAAATCCTTTTCCATCTCTGCCCCCTCCCTATGGAACAGACTACTCACATTGCTCTGCTCTTCTGCCTCCCATCTCTCTTTCAAAAACTGTCTGAAGCCAAATACCACAGCTCTCCCAGGTAATCTCTCTCCTCTCCTCCCTTCCTCCTCACCCATTAGTAGGGTGTCATCCTTTCTACAATCACCACTTCTGTTCTTGTCCTCTTCCCCTACTTTTTAGGGCTGCTACTATCACCTCCCTACTCTAAGTCCCTGCGATATTTGCTAAGGGGAAGTGTTGTACTAGATTTCTGAGTTCCAATCTGATTGTTGACCTATGCACTATTAGTGTACCTGAATGGATTTTGCACTTTATGTATCATATCTGAAAATTATGTTTGGTCTCTGTGTTTTGTGACTTGTATTTTGACCTGCTGCCTGGCCAGTGACTATGTATTTTTGACCTATATGCTGGCCTTTTTTGGCACATTGTATCTTATGTAATTGCACTTTATGTAATGACCCCTTGTTCTGTAATTTCCTGCACCTCATATTGAGGCCTGTATTTACTGTTGTTCTTCACACCTGTATTGCATAATGCCCCATGATGTGGCTCAGGTCATGCCTGAAAATGGTCCTTTGGATCAGTGCACCCACCCAGTTATCAAATACATTAACTAACTAACTAACTAAAATATGTGCTTCTCTAAACATTTTGACAGAATGGAGAGTAACACTATAGGACAATAATTTTCTGGGTCTTTGATATCCCCATTTTTTATATATGGGAACTACTTTACCTTCCTTACATACTGAGGGGAAACAACTTGTAGTTAAGCTCCAGTTGAAGATGTAAGTGATAGTTGGTGATACATAATCAGCTGCCATTTTTAAAAATCTGCCCTTTATTTCATCAGTCCCAGCTGATTTGTGTATATTTATTCTTTTTAAACCTTTACTAACCTCAGAAATTTTGAATACCTTAAAATGGAAAGAAGGTGGTGAAGGCTTATTTTCCCTTTCAGTACAGTTAACATCATACTTTTTAGAAAAGTCACTGATCTCTGACCTGGGAAAGAGTCACAAACTGTAACATACAGGTACTAAGGTGTATGGGAGCACAAAAAGGCAGTTTGCCCATAAGTGCTTCTGTCTTTTCACCTGTAATAACAGAGACTAGTACCCTGTAAAATGAATTTATCCAATTTATGTTTGAAGCCCTCTTTGTTCTTACTAATCACAATTCTCAGGGGGAGTTTATTCCATAGATTTACTGTCCTCTGAGTATAAAACGCCTTCCTTCTGTTGGTGTTAAATTGTTTGGGTCTTATTTGGAGTGGATGGCCTCTAGTTCTCTGTGTGCCATTCTTAAATTCAAATCCTAACTCACTGAATAGTCTTTCTAAAAAATATTATAACATAGCAATAGATCACCCCTCAGTCTCCTAGTCTCTAGGGCCATCAGATTCAGTTATGTTAGCTGTTCATTGTAAGTCAGATGTTTAATGTTCTAGACCTTCTTTATGGTCTGTCTTAGAACTCTCTTGATCTTACAGATATCACCCTAATATATTGGGCTCCACACAAGGCTCCCATAGTCCAAGATAGGCCTAACATAGGTTTTAAATAGTGGCATGATAACCTTTTGATTTCTACTCCTGAAATGCCTTAATGGTCCATAGTAATCTTCTAGCTTTAGCTGTCTGAGTTGCACAGTGGGATTTAGAATTTAGGTTATTATTTATTGTTACTCCCTAGTCCCTCTCCTCCTCCTCTGACTCCCTAATTATTATGATCCCCTAATGAATATGTGTGCTTTTGACATGAGTTCCCAAAATTTATAACACAGCATTTGTCTCTGTTGAATTGCTTGCCCCTTTCATTTGTCCAGCTAAGAATTTGATCCAGGTCAGTTTGTATGGAGGCCCTGTCTTCAGCTGACTGTACCACTCCTGCAAGTTTCATGACATCTGCATACTTGCTAGTCCAGTTAGCAACATGCATGTCCATGTCAAATATAAAGTCCTGAAAAATCACCTGGCCCAAAACAGAACCCTGTGGGCCATCACTAGTCTCTGCTTTGGATGTGTAATAATTAAGTAATAATGACCAAAGAGCTGGTCATTTCCTGGAGACTAACGATTGGTTGGGAGGAAGGGTGGCCGATGCAAAGCTGAGTGACAACCCCACCCAGCCAATCATTAATTGAAAGGAAATGAATGGTTCTGAGATCATTATTGTGATTATAAGTCTAATTGCAATAATGAACTTTAGTTCATCGCTAACTGAGCTGCACGGCTGCAGGGCCGCGCATTTCTAACAGATTTCAGCACAGCATGGCAGCCAATGAATGAGCTAGTTAAGCTCATGAATAATTAATTAGACTTATAATAATGATTAATACAGACCCTCTGTGATCTGTCACTTAACCATATTTGAATCTATCCCAGAATCCTATGATCTATTTTCAGGTTTAGCATTTTCTGAATGATAACACCATGGGGAATGGTACCAAATTCTTTGGAAAAATCAAGATGTACAGTCTACTGGCATGTCTTTATCTAAAACAGATGAAATTTCTTCATAAAAACATAACAGGTTTATTACACATGATCTCTTGGCTGTGAAACCGTGTTGAGCCACATCTACCAAGTTATGTCTCTTCAAGTGGTCGTCAATCATGTCTTTTATAATAGCCTCAACAACTTCACCCATAACAGATGTAAGACCTATGGGCCTATAGTTAGCACAGTTATCTTTTCTCCCCTTCTTATGAACAGGGATTAAAGAAGCCATCTCCTGTTTATCTAGCTTAATTGTAGCTGCCAGCTGCTAGGCTGGAAATCATAAACTTTTATTATATTTAGAGGAAGAATACAGCCATATCACTTAGGTGCTACGTCATAAATGCTCTTTGATGTCTGTAAAGAGCAGGTTACTGCTCATGGATGAATGAAAGAACTTGGAAAATTACAGAGTTGATTGGGAAGTCATATGGGGAAATGAATTTTTGCTGATGTCACCTACTAAATTTACCTCCTGCTTGATGAGACATTCTGACTGTATAATTTTTTAATAAACAGAGGAGGAGCTGGGTGACATCATGGAGAAGGCAGGTTCAAGACAGTTGTTTTAATTATGCTGTGACTGTCCTTTAGAGACACACACATGTCTGGACTCTGAAGCTACAATATCTTTCAGCACTGTTTTTTTTAATTGATTGTAATGTTTTGTGATATATTGTTCTGTGTTTTACGTTTTACATTTTTATCTATTTTTAAGTAAACCTCTACTTTTAAGAGACTACTTGGTGTGCCTTTGAAATTCTTTCTTTGACAAGTGAAGCATATCTGATTAAAGCTGACACTGTGCAAAAGCTTACTGGTTTACCAAACTGGAAAAAGGTAAGAGTTTATCTGAGGTTTTTTCATAGAGTTTTATGGGTTCATTCTGTACACCTGGTTAGGTGCCTGTAGGCGAAAGATATCTGGTCCCCCAAAGAGCAGAATTATCTGAGCCTGTACATTGGGTATGCTAGCAAGAGGTTCACACTTTGAATCCCTCCAGAACTTGGGACCAAAGGTTGATTCGAACCCACAAAACAGACATGAGAGTTCCTTGTTCTGTTCCTGTTCACAATACTGTGCTCAGAGGTTGGCACTGTGGGGAGCAGAGGGCCTGATCTGCTGAGTGGGGTTGTGACATTAGGGTCTTTTAAATAATTAGAGTCACCTTTGACCCTGCTCTGAATTTCAGTCTCCATCTAACAAAAATCTGCAAGGCAGTAAATACTAAACTGGGGCTCACCTATAAAATCAGACATACCCTCACTGCTACTGCTAGACTGGCACTTTCAGAGGGTGTCCTGTGGCCTAGTATCACCTATGGTCTGAACACCTACCTGTAAGTCAAGAAAAGGATCCTGGACAAATGGAATATGTGCTACATCAGTGTATGCCACCTTGCTCTACCTGTGACCAGGCATACCCATCACTGTGTCTTATACTCTAGTCTTCACTGGCTCTTCCCATCATCCAACCATCCTTACATGTCAGACTGTACAGTTGATGGCATTTTAAGAACTGGCACACCAGCTACACTAGCTAGCATGTTAAAACATATCCCACATGCTTATCCTTGAAGTCTGTTGATAAATATCTCCTTGGCATTCCTAAATGTATGAAAAGATGGGTGAGCATGTGCTTTCTGCATTTGCACCCAAGCTATGGAACTCCCTTCTTATGACCTTAAGGAATGCTCAATTTCACCAGGTTTTTAAGAATGACCTGCGTAAATTCCTCATGGGCACAGACAAATGCTTGTGTATTTTGACCCAGCCTACTCCTAACTAACCTGGCTTCATTTTAGACAAGCCATACAAAAACAAGGATTCTGGACTTTCTTTAGAAGGGCCGACTTTGTCAAAATGGGTGAATACCTGAGGAATGCACTAGCAAATGGCCAAAAAGGAGAGGTGGAAGAACAATGGAGAAAAATCAAAACTGCTATCATAGAGGCAACAAGCCTTTGTGTGAAACAAATAAAGAAAAGAAAGCAGAGTAAAAAAACACTATGGTTCTCAAAACAGGTGGCAGGGAAGGTTAAGGAGAAAAAGGCTGCATTCAAAAAGTATAAGGAATCACAGAAGGAGCACGACAGGGAACTGTATCAATTAAAGCAGAAAGAAGTGGGAAAGGCAGTCAGAATAGCAAAGGCCCAAACTGAGGAAAAAATAGCCAACTCAGTTAAGAAGGGGGATAAAACCTTCTATAGGTACATTAGGGAGCATAGAAAGGTTAAGGGAGGAATAGTGAAGATTGATAAAGGAGAGGGAAGGGGGCAGAGGGAGACAGTGAAAAGGCAGAGATACTGAATGAATACTTTTGCTCAGTATTCACAAAAGAAGATGAGGAGGAGTTACCTAAACCAGACAATAGAAGCACTCTGGGTAGGGGCTTGACACCAGTCCATTTACAGAAGAAGAGTCTGAAAGAACTCCTAAAACTCAAGGTGGACAAAGCAATGGGGCCTGATGGTATTCACCCCAGAATCCTAAAAGAACTAAGGGAGGACCTAGTGACACCACTGACCACACATTTAACAAATCATGGGAGGATGGGGTGGTACCTGAGGACTGGAGGAGGGCAGATCGATTACCCTTCACAAAAGTGGGAGCAAGGCAGAAGCAGGAAACTACAGACCTGTAAGTTTGACCTCAGTGGTAAGGAAAATTATGGAATCACTTCTGAAAGAAAGAATTGTTGAATACCTAGAGGTCAGGGGGGCACAGGACCCAAAGCAGCATGGATTTACAGCAGGAAGGTCATGTCAGATGAATCTAATTGATTTCTTTGACTGGGTGACCAAAGTAATAGACTAGGGAGGGGCTGTGGATATGGCCTACCTAGACTTTAGCAAGGCATTTGACACAGTCCCACACAAAAGACTAATAATCAAGTTAGCCAGCCTGGGAGTGGGTTCCAGGGTGATAGCCTGGGTAGCAAACTGGCTGCACAACAGAACACAGAAGGTAATAGTGAATGGAACACATTCCAAAGAAAGGGGGGTTAGTAGTGGAGTACCTCAGGGCTCAGTACTGGGTCCAGTCCTCTTTAACATCTTTATAGGTGACATTGCAAAAGGTCTGGATGAAAAGGTATGCCTCCTTTGCAGATGACACAAAGATCTGTAACAGAGTTGATACACAAGGCGGGGTAGAAAGGATGACAAGGGACTTGGCAAGGTTGGAGGAATGGTCAGACATATGGCAACTTAGATTCAATGCAAAGAAGTGCAAAGTAATGCACCTGGGAAACAAAAACCCAGGAGAAGAGTACACAATAGTAGGGGAGGTACTAACAAAAACAGAAATGGAAAGGGACTTGGGGGTAGTCATATCAGATGATTTAAAGGTGAGAAAGCAATGTGAGAAGTCAGTAAGGAGAGTCGGGGGATACTGGGATGCATAGGACGGGGCATCACCAGTAGAAAAAGGGAAGTGGTTATTCCTCTGAACAGACAGTTGGTGAGACCCCATCTGGAATACTGTGTGCAGTTTTGGAGACCCCATCTATGCAAGGACATAGACAGGATGGAAGCAGTCCAAAGGAGAGCAACTAAAATGGTGCAGGGTCTGCATCAGAAACCATATGAAGAGAGACTGAGAGAGCTTAATATGTATACCCTTGATGAAAGGAGGGACAGGGGGGACATGATAGAAACGTTTAAGTACCTCAAGGGAATCAACAAAGTCCAGGAGGATAGCATTTTTCAGAAAAAGAGATGTGTAAGAACAAGGGGGCACAATTTAAAGATAGAGGGGGGACGGCTCAGGGGTAATGTGAGGACATTTTTTTCACAGAGAGTGGTGGATGCATGGAACCGCCTTCCTGGGGAGGTTGTTGGGTCTAAAACAGTGGGGAATTCAAACATGCATGGGACAGACATAAGGCAATTGTAGTGGGGGGTTGCAGGAAGTAGGCTGTTGGTTAATTAGAATCTGCAGCTTATCCAATAGGAAGGGAAAGGGGCAGGCTGGGTGGGCCAAGTAGTCCTCATCTGCCATCAAAGTCTATGTTTCTATGTTTCATTTTTTTCCCCTCTGGGCTGTTTGCACTAAGTATGATTTATCTCTGATCACCTCTTAAAGTACAATGTTCTGGGAAACTCCATATTTGCAGTATCTTATATCAGTCTGTGTTGTATTTCACCTGTTACTGTTTCTCATGTTGTTTAAAACTCTTCTGAGCTGGGCCAGAAAATAGGCAATGCTCTTATAGTTAAATGTTTTAGGGTACATCTGTATTATGGTATACCGCTGTTGATATTGAGAAGTATTGTACCACCTGTTTAATGCTATTCATGTTATCTGTAACTTTCTTGGGCCATTCCTTAAGAAAGACAATGCTATTGTCTAGTGCACCTACCTGGTAAACAAAAACTAACTAACTAAATAAATAAATAAAAGGTTGAGGGAGTTTAGATATGTGGGATACCAATAGCTTCAGCATATTAGAAGAAATATTACCAGGGCCTGCCTTGTAGTTATTTTTAAACTTTGGAATTCAACTAATAATGTCTACTTCAGTTATATTTATATCAGAAACAGAATTTCTTGCTGTATTTCCAGTGAAAGGTATAGTTTTGGAGAACACTGACACAGAGTAATTATTGAGTACCTCAGTAATGTTTTCAGGGTCATAGGTAAGTCTGTTATCATATACTATAGAACAAAGTGTGCTATCCAAATTGCACAGTGAGTTTATATAACTGTAAAACTCTTTCAGATTATTTTTGTTTTTATTAGTAGCCAACCTAAGTTCAAAGTTCTGTTTACATTTTTTTATTTTGTTTTTGCATTCTTTCTTTAGTAGTCTTTTTATATCTTTTGTAAGCCATTAAGATGTTATACCCTTCTTGTTATACTTATTTGTCTTTGTTATGTGAGCATCATATATTCTGAAAATATGTTGTTTAATTAATGATTCGATACTGATTACTGTTTTGTTGTTGAGCTCTTCCTCACAGTTTATTTTCTTTAGTTCCTCCTTTATTGCTTGTTGGTTAGCCAATTTAAAATTATAAATCTGTCTAGAATCTTTGACTATTGTATTGGAATTTTGAAATGAGAAAGAAATACTGTTGTGATCATTGTTTCCTAAGGGATCTACCACTATGCATTTGATGATATTTATATTAAGTGAGCTTAGTAATACTGTATGTCAAGGGTGTTTTCACCATGAGTAGGGGCTTTAATGTGTTGCATTAGGTCAACTTACTCAGTGATCGAGATGAATTTCTTGTTATGGTACTTAGTTGCTATCTTGGTTTCTCAACAAATATAATTGTAATATAAATCCCCCATAAAAAGTACCTCCCTGACTCGCATGCCCATTCATTACTTAGTTGCAAGGTTACTTGGTGTTAAGGATAAAAGGGGACCAAGGCCCATCGTGATTGTCCCCCACATTATGTGACATTGTACCAAGGATGATTAGATAAAGAGCCATTTGTCCAGGAGTATTTGAAAATGTTCAGATTGGAGCAATCCACTAGTTCTTGTGACAATTTATTCCACAGTTTTGGGGCCCTAATAGAAGAAAAGTTCAGTCTTTTCTTTGTCCTAGCTTTACATACTTTTAACTGTTTGTTGTGCAGTCTTGGTATGAGTTTCCTTGTGACAATTGCAATGCCACATTGATCCATTAGGGTAGGGGATTAAAGGATTTTAAATAACTGGAGGAGGTCCCCTCTAACCCTTCTGGCTTCGAGTGAATAAAGGCCTGTTTTTTTTAGTCTTTCTTCATAATTGAGATATGCTAGATTTGGAACAATTTTTGTTGCCCAATGTTGTATCTGTTCTATCCCCTTAATGTCAGAAGTCAAGTAAGGGCTCCAGAAGGGGGACCCATAGTCAGAGTAAGGTCGAACGTGGGATTTGTACAGGGTAATTATACATTGTTCTGATTTAGAAGTGAAAGTGTGATTGATCCATCTAAGAAGTGCATTAGATAAGTTAGCAACTTTTTTACAATGGTCTGATGATGACAGTTTGTGATTAACTATTATTCCCAGATCTTTTTAACTGTGGGATGATCTAATAATTGTATTGTTAAGGGTGTATATTTGTTTGGGGTTGGTTTTGCCCATATGCAAAACTGAACATTTGGTTACATTGAATTGCATTTTATTACTTAGTGCCCATTGTTATATAAAGGCTAGAGCTAACCTTAGTTCCCTTTGACTAGTTGTATTATCTAATCTTCCTCTCAGTTTAGTATCATCAGCAAATTTAGTGATGATATTCATAGATCTTATTTTCATGTCGCTAATAAAAATGTTAAACAATGTGGGTCTCAGGATGGAGCCCTGCGGGGCCCCGCTAGAGACCCTCTCCTCAGCAGACAATACCCCATTTACCCTAACTCTCTGAGATCTGCCCATCAGCCAACAATGCACCCACCTAACAACAGTTTGTGAAATGCCTAGTATGAGAAGTTAATTTACAAGAATGGCATGTGACACTTTGTTGAAGGCTTTGCTATAATCTAGTAAAATAACATCAACAGGAATGTTGGAATCAAGGTTTTTTACTGACATGTTCATAAAAGGTAAGTAAGTTGGTGGTTCAGGAGTGACCCTGTCTAAATCCATGTTGTGTTAGATCTGTAATGTTTAAAGAATGCATTTCTAGTTCAGTGATGGATTTGATTATTTTTTCCATCAGCTTGCAGGGAATCGAAGTAAGGCTGATGGGTCTATAGTTTTCAGTTTTTGAGCATGTACCTTGCTTGAATATTGGGGTAACAGTGGCAGTTAGCCAGTCAGTTAGTACTTTGGCTTCTTTTAATGATTTGTTAAATATTATAGTTAAGGGTAAAGTAGTGCCATCTTTTTTTTTTTTGCAGTTAATCTTTTTATTGAGGAGTAACTACAAAGGTAGCAGCAGAAAGCAGGAATTATTTACATACAAATGCATCTTACATTTCTTATAATTTGCAGACAGAGTTTTAACACATTGAATCATAACAATGACTTATATATGAATATCTTAGTAGAGAAACAGGCATATTAATCCAAGCAGTATAAAATATCAGACTGGCTAACTGACCAGTCCATGGGGATTTCAGTAAGTCCTTCATGTTCAATATCATAGGGGTGGGAAGGGATCTAGTGACTCAAGCCATGTATGGAGCCCAAATTTTTACAAAGGCTGCGCTTGTCTTCTTAGCAAAGTGAATAAGATGCGTTCGGGAGACTAAGGACTCCATTGATTCTACCCAGGTTTGAAAGTCTGGAGGACTTGATGTCCGCCATTTCATTACAGTTAGTTGGAGAAGTTCCACCAAAGCCGGTGTGAGCCATATCAGCTGCGCATTAGTCATCAGCCAGCTACCTGGAACAACATCGAGTAACCAGAAAGAGGGGGAGTGAGGCAAAGTGCATGCCAAGGTGTGGGAGCAGAACTGGATCACTTTCCCCCATACCACTTGGAGTAGTTTGCAGCTCCACAATATGTGCAGTAGATCCGCCCCTCGGGCCTGACATCTCCAGCATTGGTTATTGGATAACAATCCTATTTTGTGCAGCTGATAAGGGGTTCTATACCAGAGGTGAATGACTTTGTTTTTAATAAGAAGGCTCCTCTGGTCCACACAAGCCTTATGTGCAAGCTGCCACCAATTAGACCATTCCTGAGGAGTAACTGAGATTCCATGCATTTTTTCCCACCTGTTTTTAGCAGGCAGAGATGGGTCTGGATCAGAGTCTCTAACCCAACTTTGAATCATACCTGCTAACCCTTTACTTTGTTTAGACCATTGGGAGATTGGGAGTGTTTACCTAGAGGGGCCTAGATTCACCCTGAAACCCATACACTTACAGTTAGTTCTGTACCAGGCACCATACAAACTCTGGAGCTGCAAATACTGCCATAAACATTCTTTGGGCAATGAATGTTGAGCTGTCAGGTATTGAAAGGGGACAAAGGTTCTCTTGCCTCCTGAACTAAGTCTTGAAATGTATTATCTGGCAAGCACTCCATATCAACCAGTAAAAGGGCTTCTGGTCTATTGTCAGGAATGGGTTATTCCATAATGAGGTATGAAGGCCCAAACGCAAGCATCTTTGTTTATCATTGCCCAAGGATTTCCAGGCTAGGTAGCTGTCCCTTATTGTCCACCATCCTTGTGCAGTTCTGGGGAGAGGATACCCCAGAAAACAGAGAGGGGAGATATTACCCAGCACAACGCTTTTGAGCTTGACCCACGAAGGGGGTGGTTGAGACAACCCTCCAATTCCTTTACAAGTTTTGGCTACCAAAAATGCTTGAGAGTATCTACTAAAGTCCGGAAGGTTCCATCCCCCTTAATCCATGGGGCTCTTAATTTAGCTCTGCTGTAGTGAGGCTTTTTGGGAACCCACAGAAACGTGCTCAATAAGGTGTGAAACTTATGTGCCCACACCCTGGAAATCAAAAGGGGGAGGTGAGAAACCAGGTAATATACTTTAGGGGCGAACATCAGTTTTGAGGCGGCAATTTTCCCTGCCATGGATAAATGTAGGTGCTCCCAGCATTTCACATTATTAGCCAGCTGGGTCCATACTGGTATAAAATTCTTGTCTGCCATAGAGGTTAGATCTGTGGATAATCTAATCCTAGATATTGAACATTGGGATGAACCCACTTGAAGCCAGAGGAACCAGTCATGTTAATGGATGTGTGGGAGTTAAGTTGTAGGATCTATGACTTAGTTTTGTTGATTTGAAGGCCGGATAAGTTCTCAAATGCGGTGAGTGTCCAGAAGGGGTTGTAAACTCCCTTGGACGTCACTTGTAAGGATCAGGCAATCATCCGCATATGATTCAGTGTAGTAACTCTGGTTTCCCACCTGTATCCCTTGGATTTTGGGGTGAGCACATATAGCTGCTGACAAGGGTTCCATAGCCAAAACAAAAAGTAAGGGGGACAAAGGGCAACCCTGTCTAGTACCCCTATGAAGCTGAAAGGGGGGGCATTGTGGCGTTAGTGAGCACCTTGCCTACTGATGCTGATATAAAGTGTGTATCCAAGAGGAAAAATATGGACCTATTTTAAACCTCTTCAGGACAACATGCAGAAACTCCCACTCCACTGAATCAAGAGCTTTTTCGAAATCAATTGTGACGATGGCTGCAGGAGTAGGGAGTTTCACCGCCACCTGTATCAAAGTGACCAGGGCCCTCACATGATCCGAACTATTTCTCCCCTTAATGAAACCCACCTGAGAGGGATGGATAATGTCTGGTAGTACTTTTTCTAATCTGGCTGCCATAGTTTCCACAAGTATTTTAACGTCCTCATTAATCAGAGAGATTGGCTGGTAATTGCTAGGGTACGTCTGGTCCTTGCCTTCTTTTGGTAGTATGGTAATCACTGCTTCTGTTAGGGAAGGAGGATGTTCTCTTTTACTCTGGGCTTCTTTAAGCATCTCTAAGAGAGGAGAGATTATTTCCGGGTGTACAATTCTATAAAAATCAGCGGGGTATCCATTGGTCCCCGACCATACTTAGAATTGCCTTAAGTAGTTTGTCCTCAGAAAGTGGAGCATCTAATGCTTGTTTTTGAGCCGTGGTCAGAGCCAGCAATGATAAGTGGTCCATAAAGCTGCAAAACTTTTCCCCATCCCATTTTACCTGAGATGTGTATAGGTTTTGGTAAAAGTTAGCCATGGAGTCATTGATTTCACTTTGTGAGTGGACCAAGTATCCCCCTGGGTCACGAAGGCTTATTATGTGTCATTCTGCTTGCCTTTTTTTTAGCCTATAAGCAAGGAGTTTTCCTGCCTTCTCCCCTTCCACCCAGTACGGGTGTTGGGAGCACCTAATATTCAATTTTGCCCTTCTAGTTAACAATGAATTAAGCTGTATTCGGATCCAAGTCAGTTCTTCCCACAGGCAGTTACTCTTAACCCTTCCTGGATTTCCCTTGTACTCAGTCTCCAACTGCTGCAACCTGCTCTCTAGTTGTAATACCCCCCCTCCCTCTGCTTTCTTCAAAATGTGGTGAAGCTTATAATTCAACCCCTTAGGGTAGCCTTGTATGCTTCCCATATAATTGCAGCTGAGGAAGAACCTGGTGGGTTTAGTCTGAAAAAGGATTTAGTTTCTTCCCTAACAAGGGTTTGAAAATCCCTATCAGTAAGAAGAAGTGGGTCCAACCTCCAAGAAGTAGATTTTCCTTTAATAATTGGTCTCACTGCTAAATTTAGTAGCAGTGGGGCATGATTGGGTAGGTAGATAGGAGCTATGTGTGTCTGTGGTGCTGGTGACCAGATATTCGGAAATGAACCAATAGTCCAATCTACTTGCCATTGCTTTAGCTGCAGAAAAGTAGGTACAATCCCTGTCCACTGGATGCTGCAACCTCCAAATGTCAGCAAGACTGTGCAGGGAAAGCAAATCCTGGAGGGCTTTAAGTGAGTTGGTACGGGGTTCCTGCCTGGCATTAGATGGATCGAGGAGGTAATCTAAAGCTAAATTATGATCTCCCCCAATTATTATCCCTGGCTTGTTGGCTGTGAGGTTTAACATTTGTTGTGAAACCTCATTGAAAAATGCAGGAATGTCTTCATTAGAGGCACATACATTAACGAGCATGAGTGGGCCCATTGGTGTATCTAGCTTAACTATGACCAATGCCTTTCCTTATCCGTTTTTTGAGCAGTCACTTCCCATTTTAGTTTTTTGTGCAGTAGAAGAGAGACCCCTCTCTTAGCCTTCCCTGAACTACTATGAAATTCTCTTCCCACCCACTCCCTAATTTTTTTTTTTTTATTCCGGGTGGTTTAGTTTAATTTCTCGGAGAAACACTATGTGACTCTTGAGCTTATGGAGCCTAGCTAAGATCTTACTCCTTTTAATTGGGGAGTTTAGTCCCCTCACATTCCATGATGTAAAAACTACCTTGGACAAGTTATCCATCTTTCCTGTGGTTGGTGTTTGCTTTTAATAATGTGGTCATTGGGTAGCTAAACAATTGCTCCTTTTCAGATGACATTACCCACTTCCCTGTTCCCAAGGAAATCTGCCCTTCTTTCTTCTCATGTTTAGATCTGCATGTCCACTGCCGTCTACTAGTATTTTCTACTGTTTCCTCTTTTTACACAGGGGAAGCACTTCTACTCCCAGCGCCCCCTTGCAATCCCCAACCTTGTTTATGAGAAACTTTCTGACCCATTAGCAGATGATTCTGGTGTGATTTCAAAGGCACCTCAATGCCTGTTCGATCCTGTAGTGGAGGTAAAGTTCTGCTCCTTGAACAGGGTGACAGAAGTCTTCCCAAGCTCCCAGATCCTCCCTCTGGGGGCAGTGGTGAAAGCCTTACAAAGAGATATGGTATTGATCTCAGTATGTTGAGTTCTTTGGGGGGAGGATCCTACCCTCAATTATTCCTAATCTATTGTGACAGTTCCTATCCCAAAAACAAACAAACAAGGCAATCGCATGTAATAGCTGCACAACCCCTACCCTTCTACCATGCTGGGCTCTGTAGTACTATCTACCCCATGCCTGAAACTCACTCAAAACCATCATCCTACATTAACCTGTAAACTAATAACAACATAGAACAACTGCAGAAGAAAAAAACAGCGAATAACAGTTCAAAATATTAGCGAGAGCAAAATCTTATCCCTCTGTGAAACTTTAAACATCCTAGCAACCTGAAAAATCTGATCAGACTTAAGATTTAAGACCCAGGCTCTATCGTATATGAACAAAGCCGGCAGTCTACTATCATAATCTGACTCATGCAAAGAGCGCACCAACCTACCCTCCTGGAGCAGGAACATGGGCAATGGGCAAATAGTAACCTACAAACATTTTAAACCTCTAAACCTCTGTTATACCCATGATCCCCTTTGTGCACAAGTCTCTAAATATCTTCAGCTGTAGTACCCCTTTTTAGGGGGGTGGATCTGTAACTGTGGGATCTTATGAGATTTTAAACAAGGCCTCTAGTCTTTCACGCTGGAGTTCTCTGCATCCTCATCTTCTCCGTTTGGAGTATAGTCGGCCCAATCCCCAGGTAGTGGAGACCAGTCATCATGAATCTCCTGAGCATCCTTTGTGTGTTGGGAGTAAGGAGATAAGTCCAACGCTGTTGGTAGGAGATCACGTAGCGATTCATACCGGTTCCCAACCTTGATCAGAGTATCCCCCGTGGAGCAACTACTGGTGTCTGATTGCAAATATCGCCTTTGTCAAGTGATTTGCCCCCAACAGGGGATTTCTTCTCAAGTCAGATCCTCATTGCTGCCTGCCACTGTGGAGCATGATCTTTAGCAGGAGAGCTCTGTTTGGAGGCATCCTGACTTACTTCCATCGTACAATTCGAGTTGTCTTGTGCCTGACTAGGTTGTAAGCTGGAGGAAGCTCATCTATCCTGTTCACAAAGAAAGGTTTCTGCTGCTGACGGACTATCAAAAATTATATACTCCCCATTGTACAGAATCCTAAGTCGCGGATGGTACAGCAGCGACGTTGGAATATTTAGCTTGTAAAACTGTTGTTTTACCTCACCATATGCTCTCCTTCTATTTGAAAGATCCTGGGAGAAATCCTGATATATCTGGATGTGTGTGCCATGCCACTCAAAAGAGCCTTGTTCCCTTGTTCTGCATATGTAGTATTCTTTTTTTGGATATCTCAGGAATTTACAGAGGATGGGTCTATGACACTCTCCTTGTTTGGGGTGAGGGTCCAGGGAGCAATGGGCCCTTTCTATCTCTGGAGGGCCACAGTTGTTGTCCTGAAAGATCTTGGGTGAAAACATTTTCAAAAATGTATACATGTCCCTGCCTTCAGCTCTTTCTGGCACACCCACAATGCACAGATTCTTTCTCCTGGCCCTGTTTTCCATGTCATCTACCTTATTTAACAAGTAAGTAATTTTATTTTGATGGTCTTGTATGATTTACCTTTGCTGCTGTATAGCACTATCAAGCTTTTGAGAAGAGTGTTCAGTGCGTGCCACTCAAGAGGCCAAAGCAGCTAGGTCTTGATTTGTTTTCCTTGTCGTTTGCTTCAGGTCTGCTGTATCCAGTAAGATTTAATCTAATTTAGTCAACATGACTTGTAAGCTGGAGTCTGCAGTGCTTTCCATCATTATTTCCCTGTTTTATTTCTTTCTGCGTGACCGATAAGTCATCTCTAGTATTGCTGTATTGGTTTCTTCACTTTCATTTATGTTTAACAACTGCACACTTCCGGTATGGATAGGCCCAGTCTGTATGCTGCAGTACATTAAATCTCAGCTTCTCCATCCACACCATGTATCCTGCACCGATTTTGTTGGTACTGGGGGAAGGGTAGTGACTTCCTCTTTCTATACATCAATCGGTAAGTTACTTTTGGCATTGATTTTACGGATCTGGATAGGAATATGACCCCCGTTGAACACAGCCAACACATTACACCGACACCATCTTGCTGGCAAGCTCTGCCCCCAAAGTAATGGCATGTAATGTTCCTATTAAGAATTTTGAATTAATGTTATCAGCTCTGGGAATGGTCGTTTTTTTAAAGGTACCAAGAATAGTCTTTGTGTCCTGTAAGGAAATTGTATAATCAATAAGGTGAGTCTAATGGTTAGGGGTTAGTTTCTGGAAGGCATTTTGAGAGAAAACTGAACAAAAATAGTTGTTAAATACTGTAGCTGTTTCTATGTCAGAAGTGATGGTAGTATAATTAGTGACTATTGGACCTATTGATCTATTATTCCCTTTTGTCCCATTGAGGTATGTGTAAAGTGATTTATGTGAGTCTTTTGTATTGGCTATTCTAAAATTGAGATTATGTTTTGCAATAATTATAAGTTTTTTTTAGGTCCCTAACTGATTTTCTATACTGTTTCCTCTTTAAGATTAGTAGTGCAATTTTTTTATGGATTTAAATAGTTTTTGTTTGAGAGTGATTTTCCTCTTAATGGTGCTATTAAACCATAAGGGTATTTTTCACTTGTCATTATATTTATTTTTTTCAGGAACATACAGTTTTTCTAGTTCATGAATTTTTGATTTATGATAGATCCAAGCCTCATCAGTATAGAGTGAGGAGAGAATATGATCTCATTTGATATTATTTAGGTGTTCATTGATTTTTTGAAAGTTAGCCCTATCATATTGTTTAATTTTTAAGTTATTAAATGAAACTTGGGAGTCATAAGAAATAGTAAACTGTATGGACATGTGGTCACTGTTACCCAGAGGGTCATAAACAAGGAGGTTTGTTATTTTATTATTAATGTTTGTTATAACAAGATCTAGAGTATTGGTTCCTCGGGTTAGTTCCCTAATTAGTTGGACAAGGTCTAAGTCAATGACAGATGAGAGAAGGACCTTGTTGTGTTGGGTGCTACCAGATAATGCCTCCCAGTCTATGGTTGGGAGGTTAAAATCTCCAAGAATTAGAACAGTACCATTGCTAGCAACTGAGGATATTTAATTAGTTAATTGTGTAGTGTAATCTAAACCAACTGAAGATGTCCGATAACAAGTGCCCACCAAGATCTGTGGCAGGCCATTTTGTTGAAGGGTTACCCATCTGCTCTCAGTCTGAATTTTAAAGGAGGATTCAAATGATGGAATATCATTCCTTACATATAAGCAGACCCTTCCCCCTTTTCTTGTACCTGTTCTATTTTTAGTATAAAGTTTGAATCCAAGTATCTCAACTATCCATTGATTGTCTGAATTACCCCAGGTCTCAGTTATAGATATTATACTAAGGTCATGAGATTGAATTTTAATTTCTAGTTCAGGTAATTTAGAGATATTTAGTGAACGGGCATTAAGCGATAGAACATTAAGTGATATCTGATTTTGTAAGGGGGTAATAGTAATAAGAGATTTAGGTTTTGACCTAATCTCCCCCATTGTTATTGGTTTAAATGGCTATTGATAAATGTGGAAATCTTTCACCCTACCAGTGTACTCCCTCTTCTGCTGAGATGCAAACCATCCCAGCAGATAGGTTGTCATAAAATTCTTCCCAGTAAGTTAAACAGGGAATATTCTCCCTGTAACACTATTTACATATCCATTCATTGAGGGCTTTGATTTTACTTGTAATCTGGTAAGTGGCTCTGGGGACCGGCAGAATCTCTGAGAGACAAATACTGCACCCTCTATCTTCAAGAATATTATGGAGACCAACATAGTCTTGTTTAAGCTGTTTAATTGTAGTTCTATTTATATCATTGGTCCCTTGGTGAATGACCATCAGTGGATTATGCCCTGCTTGTGATAAGATTGTTTTTACCATTGGTGTTATTTCTGAAGCCCTAGCCCCCCTATAGCTAGAGCATGTGTGGTTTAATTTGTCAGGATTGCAAATAGCCCGGTCAGTATATTTTATTATGGAGTCTCCTAAAACAAAGACCTGCTTACTGTTTGGTGCAGGGCCTTGGCATTCCACCTGTGGGTATATAGAAGTGGGGATTGTAATGTGCGACAATGACTAATCTGTGAGTTGGAGGAGTTCTGGGTGAGGGGGTTGTTGATGATAATTACAACAGGATTCTCAGTTCCTGCAATTTCAGGGTGCATACTCAAAATTGGGATAATGTTTGGTGCTTCATCATTTACAAGTGTTAGGGGATCAAAAGAGTTATGCAGTGGTAATAATAATAATAATAATAATACTGTATTTATTATGCGCCTTTCATACATCAAGGCACAGTACAATAAAACAATCGACACAATTAAAACAGAATCATCATAATAAATTATAAAGTACAGTTCAGGAATCAACACTACCATATGCTTTATTCCAGAGAAATGATTTTAGGGCCTGTTTAAAACTTCCCACAGTCATGCACTCCCTAATCCGACAGGGTAGAGAATTCCAGAGGGACGGGGCTGCGAACATAAAAGCCCGGGCCCCAGCAGATTTTAAAGTCATCCTCGGAATCTCTAGCAACCCCTCATTGGCTGAGTGGAGAGGTCTCACAGGGTGATAAGGGATCAGGAGCTCTTTCAGATAGTCAGGACCCAGTTCATGTAGAGTTTTGTAAGTCAGTAATCTGACTTTGAAGGTGATCCGCCACTGAATTGGCAGCCAGTACAGTTCCCGCTGCACCAGTGTGATATGGGAAGATCTAGGGGTCCCCATCAACAATTGGGCTTCAGAGTTCTGCACCAGCTGCATGTGGTGGATATCAACCCTAGAAGCCCAAAGTAAAGCGAGTTACAGTAATCTAGATGCAAAGTCACAAAGGCATGGATCAATGTAGGCAGATCGCCAGATGGAACAAGGTGCTTGATCCTAGCGATGTTTCTCAGATGATAAAAAGAAGACTTAATGACAGCTGATACCTGAGTCTGAAGTGTCTGCCTCATGTCCAACATCACCCATAGGTCTCGCACCTGTTCAGAGACCTGAAGGTCAGCATCCCCCAAGAAACAATCCTAAAGGGGAGCCTGCCTCAAGCCCCCCCGTCCAGCAATCTGGATCCAAAACCATCACCTCTATCTTCCCAGAATTCAACTTCAGCCAACTGGACCTCATCCAATCCTGGATTTCATTGAGGCAGTTATTAAATACCGAGAGTGCTCCTTCCTGGTCAGGGGCAAAAGACATGTATAGCTGAGTATCATCAGCATAACAATGAAACCTCAGCCTGTACCATCTTACCATGTCTCTGATTGGTAGCATGTACACCGCAAACAACATGTGGGATAATACTGAGCCCTGTGGAACCCCACAAGACAGGGAGATAGGGTCAGAGAAAAAAAAAACATCACTACCCTCTGAGTTCTTCCGGTGAGGTAAGAGGTAAACCATCTGTAGACCAAGCCAGAAAGTCCACAGATAAATCTCAGGTGCTCAAGAAGAATCCCATGGTCCACAGTGTCAAAAGCTGATGACAGATCTAAAAGTACCAAAATGGACATTTTTTTCTGGTCTCTCGCCATCAGAAGATCATTGAGCAACCAAACCAGCGCAGTCTCTGTACTATGCCTCTTTCAAAAACCTGATTGGAGAGGTTTGTAGATGCTATGGATGATCAAATGGTTCTCCAGTTGAGCCACCACTACTTTCTCGATCAAGTTCTCCACAAAGAGGAGGTTCAAAATAGGCCTGTAGTTTGCCAGGGAGTCTGGGTCCAGAGAAGCTTTCTTCAACAAAGGTGTCACCACTGCCTCTTTCAAAGAGCAGGGGTATTCACCCAAGTTGAGGGAACACCATACTATCTGTGCCAGAACTGGGCCAATAGAATCACCACAACCCATAATCAGGGATGTGGGGCCCGGGTCTAAACTACAGCATGTAGGGTGCATCCCCTGGACAATCCACATAACATCCATGATTTCTGGAGGGTCGAAGGTACTCCAGGAAAACTGAGGGATAGTGACCAAGCCCTGATCACCAGCAACTTGAATAGGATGTGTCAAGTGGATTTCTGACCTAATGTCAACCACCTTATCAGCAAAGAACCGAGCAAGCTCGTCACACTGTAATTGCATAAAAGCTCTTCAGAGCTGCAGACAGACTGGGTTGCTCAGTCTGTCCACAGTTCTGAAAAGCTGAGTTGGTCGATTCTGAGTGGCAGAAATTTCCCCGGACAGGAATTCTGCCTTCTTACGGGAGATTTCTGACTGATGGAACCGATAATGTTTTAACAGTCTAAGATGGTCGGCATCTAAGTCAGATTTCCACCAACATTGTTCTATCCTGCGTCCTAGTCACTGCAGCTCCTTCAAGACTCCGTCAAACCACGGAGCCCAAGGTCGAAGGGAAAGAGGATGCACATGAACTGGAGCAATAGAATCCAGGGCTGAGGTAATGGCATTATTATATGCCAAAACCAAAGCCTCTGGATCCCTGCAATACACAGGAAATTGTGATAGGTCAAGTAACGCAGCAAGGCCATTGGAAGTAATATTCTGTAAAGGTCGGTACTTGTCCATCTCCACAGGAGTCGGCCTACAAGGGGGGGGTGGTGAAATTGAATCTCACAGTATAGTGATCAGACCAACCGACTGATTCCACCCCCATGTCAGAGGCCTCAATCACCAGGAGGAAGACCAGATCAAGAGAATGGCCACACTTATGAGTAGCAGTGGTAACCACCTGTGTCAAGCCCAGTGAGTTCATCAACTGGAGGAAGTGTTGTCCAAATTGTGAAAGTTTGTCATTGATCCAGACATTGAAGTCACCCAGGACCATCGGCCTGGGAGACTCAAATGCCATGTCGATCATGAAGTCCACCACTTCCTTAAGGAATTGTTTCCCATCTTTGGGTGGACAGTAGATGACAGCAATTCTATAGCCTGCAGCTGCTACAACAGCACATTCAAATGAGCTGGCCTCCTCAACTGGAACACTGATGAGTTACAAGTTGGTCTTGAAACACACCACAACCCCCCCAACACGGTCCAACCTCAGGTAGTGTATCACCACATACCCGGCTGGAATTGCGGCCTCAAATACTGGGCCCGCATTATCATTCAGTTAGGTTTCAGTGATACAAGCCAGATCTGTCGACCCAACAAGATCAGAAATCACTGCAGTCTTGTTCCTGACAGATCTGGTATTGCACAACAATGCCTGCGTTGGACAACACTCCTAGGCTGCCCCAGCCACCTGCCCATCACCAACGATGGTGCCCTTGGGTATGGGGACCAAACAAGAGGGCCCACGCTCTAAGCTCCATTTTGCCCCAGGGCGTCTTCTGGGCTTAATAACCCTGAAGAGAGCATCCCACTCTTCCAGTCTCCACTGTTCACGCCTCCACCCCCTCCACCCCTTCTACAGGCAATACCCAAGGCCCGATAACATTGATAGGTGGACCAAGCCAATGGGGGGCCAAAAAGGGCAGAGTGCATGGAGAGTAGAGGCTGAATAGTGCTCAACTGGGAGGATAACACACTGACACATATCCCAGGCCCACAGCCTAAAAATACAGTCTAAATCTAACTACACAATCTAAAATAACAATAGTATAATACCCAACAATTCAGTCTAACTAAACTTCTCCACACACCCCCCAATTAAATAATATATACCTACTACAAAGATAACAAATAACTAAAGTAACTTATAAAGATCTAAAAACCTAACCTCTAGCCAATATTAAGCCCACAGGTCCTCTCACTACCTGAGGGGCAAAACATATAAAACAAACCAGATTTAAAAACACCCAAACCTCTCACTTCCTATACAGTATATATAACAATAATTTGAAAAACCATCCTCCAAAGTGATCTCTCAAAAATATCGATGGAGGATGAGTTTACAGATTTTTCATAAACAATTAAATACACATAAAATGTAAGTATAATAAACCAAACAAAATAAATATAAGGAAATAATTTGAAAAACCACCCTCAAGATAAGTCTCTCACAAATATCAGTATGAGGGTGATTACAGATGTTTACTAAGCACTCTCCTCACTGCTCGAATAATTTCACAAATATAAAATAAAAAGGGGTTAATAACAGGAGAAGTTCAGGGTATCGGTTAAAAAGTACTTGCTGTCTGAGGAAGTTCACGGTAGCAGTAGACGTCCAATACATGACAGCTCCCTCTTAATCCACAAAACGCTTCAGGGAATATTCCAAGGCCCTCGGTCAGATAACTAAACACAGTGCGATGGACAGCACTACAAGGCTAATGGCTGAAAAACACAGCAGCAGTCCCCAAGTTAAATCCAGAGCCCAACAAAGTACAACAGTACTGTCGAAAAACGAACAGCCCAGGGAAATCCAGTATAGTCCCAGCCCAATAAACGTACTGGGCAAAAACCGGGGCAGCTCACAAACAGTACTCACATTATTCTCATTAAAGCAGGACCCGATACTGTCCACTGCTACTTTGCCATACTTGATTCGGACCCATAAGACCCACAATACAACTCCGAGGACTTCCAACAGGACCTCAGAGCTAAGCCGTAATCTGCGGGTCACAGAAAGCACTATGGCAAAATTAAAACAGCAAAACATAAAATCAATAAAAATAAGTAGACATAGGTAGCGAACTCAATCAATAGTACCCTCAAAAGCAAATAGTACTACCGGAGGCAGACGGCTAACCCAGTGTGGCTACCGCCATCTTCCAAATTATTTATTTTATTATTTATCTGTACATCAGTTTACAACCTTTGAGCCAGAGGCTCATTTCCAAAGGTACCTCGTCACAAAGAGGACAAATACAGTACAACATTTAGTTACACTATTGCGATTACAGCTTACATCATTGCGGTTACAGTTTTGGTAGATACAGGCAGTTATATCTTAGTTACAATTTATGCATTACAGGTATGGTATTCACAGGTTATTACAGTTATATGGGTATAGATTGAACGATAAAGCATACATTGGTAATGCGGATAAGAAGTCTTGAGCAGGGACTGCTAGAGGTGAATAAATTCAGGGGCTAAGGGACAATGGTTTGTGATTAGTTTGGGTGAGGCGCCACTCAGAGAGTTTTGTCGGTTAGTTTAGATGAGGAGCCACTCAGAGAGTTTTGTCAGGGAAATACTGCATGTGTGCATGCAGATGATGGCCCTTTTCATTTAGTCTATGTCAGACAATTAAAAGTCATTTTATAAAAGCAATAATAAACTCCAGGGCATGTCATTATGATGATCTCAGTGCTGTGATGGCCCATGAAGCCTGGTTTAGTTAATGGAGATTGCATACAAACCGGCTGGGAAACACCCTCCAAAGAACAAGCTGAATAACTTCTCAGGGGTGATATCTACCTCAAAATCTCTGTAGTAGTCATAGTGGCTGGCTTGTGCTTTATGCAAGGTCTGCTGCTCATCTCTGAACTGATTGTAGCGCTTACACTTCTCCTCATTGCTCAGAACAGCATATGCATTGCCGATGGCTTTAAAGGTCTCCGTTGCACTGGAAGCATAGTTTTTGTCAGGATGAAACTTAAGGGCTAGCTTCCTGTAAGCTCTCTTCAAATCCTCATCACTAGCATCTTTCTCAATTCCCAGAATCTCATAGTAGTTCAAGCATTTCTTTATGATCTGTACAGCCTGTAACTGCTCCTCTGTGTAATTCTTGTTGTCTGCTTTTGCTCCTGCATGGGATGCTGAGTTTTTCTTCATTTCCTCGCTATCATGCCTTTTAGCATCCTTTTCATTGCTCATTCCTGCATCAATCAGAGGGTCTGAGAGTTTCATCTTCACCGGGCGGGCTGCAGTGGCTACTGGCGCTCCGTCAACCCATGAGCCTGGGCGCCGCATTCCCGCACCTGCCCACCTTGGTAGTACAGAAGCACTGGCCATCTCTTCTTATTGTCTTGGACTTTGGAATAATAGCCCAGTCTTCTCTTTCCAAAGGTAATAACAACTGCGATGCAGGGTCTGTTTCAGAAGGAGCAGGGTTTATAATAATATTCTCCTTGAGAGAAGGGATAGACTTCATCTTGGGGTCAGCTTCCTGTGTTGTGGCTGGATTATCAATACAGGTGGAAGATGTATCGATGTCCAGAATAATTGACATCTGGTTAATGTAGTCCTCTAGGGCATCGATCTCAGTGTTTATTGAGGGTTTTGTCTGGAAACATTTAATTTCCTCCTGCAACGTCATGACTAATTGGCATCTATCACAAGTGAAGTTTGGGGTTTGTTTGCCAATGGCATACATTTGGCAGGTGGAACAGAAGTTATTTGCTTTTTTAATTCTGTCGTGTTAGTCTATTTAGCAAGCTTGAAGATGGTGGACCCATTATACTAGTGTCAGATAAAGCTGGTTATAGTGTGTGACCCTAGTCCCGATGTCCCTGGTAGACATGTGCTGAGATGCGTGTGTCTCTGTGCGCATCTCCACACGCGGCCCCGCACACGTTCAACCCGTTCACTAGTGTGGGTCAGATATAATGAATGAACCGGAAGTAAGTACAGATCACACCTCCGGTTCCTCGCACCCCTTTGAGATGACGAAGACATTCAAAAGTGCATTGAACAGCTCCTAGGAGAGGGAGCTGTGTTTAAAAACAGAGAATCTGTACTCAGGCTGTGTGTAGAATTAGTGGGGGAGCTTAGTATTGAATATAGCTACGTGGTGCTAAGTAGCCCACCAGTATCCCACAGTTCCAAGGTATCTGACCGAGGACTAAAGGTGCAGGGAAAGTACCCTAAACCAGAACCTCACACTAGTGTAAAATAGCAGTCAAAGTACATAACATACACAGTGTTTCATTTACATTATCAGTACACCACTTCTCACCACAGGCTCGCAACTCCAGCACAGAATGAAGTTTATAGCCTCGGTTACAATCCTACTCTCATTTCAGGGTCTATAGCACAGACAATTATTGTGTTTTTGCCAGCTTTGTTTATGATCTTTACCCATAAGATTTTAGTTTTACTATCCTTAGTTTTCATCTTCTCAGTGATGTCAGAAGATATGATTCTTTCTGAGATATAGGCAGAAAAACCTCCACCCCTTTCATCATCTCTATCACATCTGTACAGTTTATATCCATTTATTACTTTACCCCAGTTATCATCTTCAGACCACCACCGTGTCTCAGTAATAAATGCTATATCAATGTTGCTATCGTGACTAAGTAATGCTTCAATTTCATCCATTTTATTATTTAAACTCTATGCATTACTCAGATAGCAGTTTACATAATGTGGTTTATGTTTTACATTAGTTTTGTTTACCTTCATTGTCTTTCTTGGTTTTTCTTCCTGTAGGTGAGTCCTTCCCCCATTCATGGTCAGTTTAAACACTCCCTGGTAATGTTTATTAATTAGCATTGCTAGCGTTTTAGTACCTGCATGGTTCAGGTGAAGCTCATCTTTAGCATATAATTGGTTTTGCTGATAGAAATCATCCCATGCATCAATAAATGTAATGCCCTCCTTGGTGCACCGGTTCTACAATTTAACGTTAATGCTCTGAATGGTCTTGTTCTTCTCTGGGTGTCCCTTTAATATTGGTAGAATGCTGAGACAACTGCTTTTTTCCTCTACTCTTACTGTATCTGCCCATTTCTAAGATATCCTCCTCAATATCTTTTTTTGTGATCCCTTCCGATGTTATTTATTTCAACACGAACCACTACCATTTGATTGTCATTGCTAATATCGATAACTTTTGGGAGCCTCACGCTAATATCCTTAGTCTTTGCACTTGGCAAGTAATTTACCTCACTGTTTTGTTTATCATTCCCACAGATCAGGGTATCACATCTGCATAATATGTAGTGCCTGATAACAAGTAGCTTATTGTTCACAGGAGGTGCTTCTATCTCCAGAGTGTCCACTAAAATATTTGTGCCTGTGTCGCTTTCTATGTTTATGCTAAGAGGCACATGTGAGGAAATTCTTTTTCACAGAAAGGGTGGATGCATGGAAAGGCCTACCTCAGGAAGTGGTGGCTATGACTACAGTGCACGGCTTCAAACAGGCATGGGATATGCATAAGGGAGCAATACAGATGAGTATGAATAGATAGGCCACTGACAGAGCAAAGGCCGATGGCACATTTATAAGGTAGAAAAGGAAACGGGCAGACTGGATGGGCCTTGCGATCCTTATCTGCCGTCAACTTCTTTGTTTCTATGTCTATTTGATAGCACAATTTCTTCATTTCCCAGTGCTCTCCTACCCTTTATATTTTTTTTTTTGGGGGGGGACAATAGATCAGTCTTCAGTCCCCTCTGTCTGATCACCAGTATCCAAATCAAGGACAGGTACATTTTCTATAGTATCTGCCCCGGTATTTTATCCCAGTTTCTTTTGTCTTTAGGGGTTGCATTAATTTGTTGGGGTACATTTTTTTTGATTTTCTGTTGCTTTTCTCTAAGGGCCTGCAATTCCTTTAACATATTTCCTATCTCAATACATTTGGGACATACATATGTGCTTTGATGAGAATCAGCAACATTAATTGAGTACATTAAGCAGGTACAGCATTTTGTAATTATTCCCTCAGTGCACAGCATGGCTAAAAAGTCCTCAGAATGGATATAAACTTCCATGTTTTAAAAACAGGTTGTAGTCCTGTGCCAGAAATGCTCAGTAAGTACAAACACAAAATTGTTTTCTAGGTTATAATCTTTATAAAATGATAATAGGCTATTCTTGTACTAATTGTCTTGAGCTACTGGTGAGATCTAATAGGATTATTAACAGAAGGCCGCGGCCATAAGTTCTTTGCCCTAAGACTCTCCAGGAATCTGTAGTCCCTGCTAGCACTCAATATATGCCTCAAAAGCTCTCTCACACTTCCCTGCAGTTGCAGATAAGTTTTAGCCTAGCTAAAAGACAAGAAACATAAAACAGTCTTTACTAGCACAATTATCACCTGATTCCATCACAATACACCCCTGAGATCAACTCCCCATTTTTTTGTTTGTTTTTACTGATCTGTTATTTGTAATTACTCTTTATGGGTTGAGAAACTTGCCCCATCCCTCCGTCCATGCTTGACACACAAGACACGCTTGTAAAGATGTGCATGTCTCTGCACGCGTCTCTGCATGCACTTCCCACACATGCTCACCCCACTTGCTTGGGGACAGCCATTTAGGGCCTCAGGACCCTGAAGTAGGAGTGGAGGTCACATGACCACCCACTCAAAAACTGGGGATGCTTTTTAATTATAATTTCAACTAATGCCAAGGAAGACAATATCACCCTGAATCGCAAAAGACAGGCTGTGTTTCCACAAGGATATACATTTATCAGAGGGTTCACTATATTCCCTCTAACAGTATGTGTAGTACTAGGAAGTGATGTGTACTGCACTCCCCAGAATCCTCAGTGAGGTTATGGTATTGACCACTAGTGTGTAAATTGGAACTACCCATTATGATTACTAAAAAGTCATAGAAACATAGACTTTGATGGCAGATAAGGACTGCTTGGCCAACCCAGTATGCCCAATTCACTACCTATTGGATAAACTGCAGATCATTTGAAGCATATTCAAAGCATGAGTAAAGTGGTGCCCAAAGGGCTTTTACACTTAATGCTACTCTGTGCACTACTCAAAATAAGGTATATTGGAAATCAAGCTCTAAAGCCTTGGCAGCAATAGCAAGTATTAGAAATGCTTCTTGTGTGTTCTAGTCAAATCAAAACCCTAACCCTTTTGTAAGATCAACACACTGGAGTGACCGAATGTGATAAGCACCTCTTCACGTTAAGCAAGTTGGTCAGCCTGCGAGGCACAAACTCCTGAACACTGAAGCAATGAACTGCAAGATTCATACATAAAATCCAAATGACACTGCTCAACATTCATACAGTAGTATTAATTCCACCTTGCCAGATCATCACCATACCATTAACTGCCAATCTACCTGTCATTATCAAGGCACAAAGCACCATGCAGTTGATGGAGGCTACAGGCAGTAGAGTAAAACAGAGCTATATAGTTCCACAAGTGGGAAGGTTGAGATGTGAGGATGCAGTACGAAGTTTACATTGTGTTGAGGGTGGTCAGCATGTATAGTGTTACTGCATATTCAAGGTCCACTATATACAGTGGGCTAGATATTCAGACTGTGCCAGGCAGGGGCGCAAGCCTGGGCTCAGCACAACTGGGTTGAGCCAGGGCATGGTTCAGGCGATATTCAATGGTGCTGCACCATGCTCAGCACTGTTGAATATGGCACTGAGGGCACACACACTGTGTATGATGCAGTGGCACTGCGCCAGTGCAAGTGGCAGGTGGGGAGCAGGGGAATGCGCCAGCACAAGTGCAGTTGAGCTAGATGCATAAACCGTGATATTCAGCACTGGGAATGCATGGGGCCATTATGCATGCAAGGCACAAATGGGGCCATTTACGTGTCATTATGGCCCCATTTACAGGCAGTGCACTGATCCCTGATGACTTGCACCTGGCGCCCTGCCAGGCGGCAGCCATAGGGGACTGAGGCCCCCCTGCCCCTTGGCAGGCTCAGCAGCTGAACGCCCATTCGCGGGCAAGTGTATATGTAAGCCCTGGTGGTGCAGTGGACCGTACCTCTTCACCCGATCACATGCTTAGGTTATATATCTCCTTGGAAGTCCAGTGGACCGCTATCCCCTGCTCGATCACGGGCATATGTACAGTCACTCCCTGGTGGTCCAATGGACAGAACCCTGTTGCCTGATCACTGGCATGAATAGGAATATTCCCTGGTGGTCCAGTGGACCACAATCCCTTGCCTAATCATGGGCATGTAAATAATTAATTTCCTTGTGGTCCAGTGGACCGATCACCTTTGCCCGCTCATGGGCATTTGTCAAAACCCTGGTGGTCTGAGATGCCCACCTCCCACCCACCACGTAGTCCCCACCACCCTGAACCCCCCAGTCAGTGGTGGGTGGCAGTCCCCTCCAGCAAGCCGCCCGGTGGCCCGCCAACTGACAGCATACAGTAGGGCTGTATGCCTATTGGTCCACTGCATGGGCCAATGGGCATGCAGCCAATACTGTACTACAAAGTCCCGACTTGCGAATGAACATTCATTCACAGGAGAATGTTACCTTCATGTACTTTATTGATATCTGTTAGCTTTTGAATGTTTCTGTCAAATCCTCCCATTCCCTCCTCTCCTCCAGAGAGTACCCATTCAATTCCTTGAAGTCTCTACTCATACATCTTTTGATGCAGGCCTTGCACCAAAGGTCTATCATTACTTCTGTAGGAATAGAGATCATAGAAGCTACTTTCTCACCCTCAACCCTGATTTTATTAGTGTGCAGAAAGGGTGCATCTTCAATATTTAGTTTTTGGCTTGATTGCCTAATCCACAAAAATGAAGTCTGCAAAGCTGAGTTAATAATATTCCCAACTTGAACATAAGAAGTGGTCTAGACACACCACTGACTCACCCACCATGCTGCTGTGTTTAGGGAGGTCACCATGTATTGAGAAAATACATATTCAAGGTCCATTATGTAACTATGCACCCTACCTCACCCCATCCCCAAGTAACATGTCCAAGGTGTCAGGTGGTTCCCTTTGTTTCTCTTCCTGTCTATGTTGCATGCTGCTAGCTTCCAGTGATACCCCATCCCTCCCTATCCCCATCGCCATGTATGATTTCCCTGGTGTCTGGGAGCACCATTCCCATGAAACATGTCCCCAGTGTCCAGTGTGTACCCACCCATATGAGCACTTTCTCCACTCACTCTGGTTCCACATAGATGGCTAACACAAACCCTCCACTCAAGACTCACACATACATATAGTGATACCTGCAGGCACAGATTGCAGTAAAGGACACCAATGATTGAAGTAAGGGTTAAAGCAGTGTGTACCACATTTATTACGCAGAAAACAAACAAAAAGAAGAATGGCAGAACAAAATCAAATCAAACAAAGAATATAAAGACTATGAGCAGCCTTCAGAAATGTCAGTTTCTTAGCAGCAGATGACAGCCAGCAGCAGTTCCTTTCCCTTCACTGTCACCAAGCTAATTGACGTGGATCCCAATGAGGAGCCTTTTTATATACCCAGCTGCTGCCAGATTGGCTGCTTGTCTTACCCATCAAGCAGTCATGCATGTAAATGAACTTCAAATAATTATATTATACCCAATAATTTAAATTTGACAAAAACATTCCAGTATAGCAAAAGCATATATACATTCTGTTTCTACTATTGACTCATTCCTATGTGATACTACTTCATGGCATGTACTAAGGCCCAAATACAGAATCGAAACTGAATTTTATTAATGTTCATGGCAGCATGGACCTCCAACTTCTTCCTTTTAATGTTTGCTTGTGCACATGTGCAAGAAACGTTATGCTGCAGCTTAGGAGAGAAGTGGGTTGTGGAGGTGTGGCAGTGTGGTGGCCAATGCCAGTACTGCATTTGTGGGCTTGGCAGTATGCACTCAATGTAGGCCCAGTGTCCTGATGACACTGGTTCTGCAGAAATGCCATCAACTTGAAATGATTTGGCCGCTGCAATGAGGGACCACCTCATCATTGCAGTGTCAACAATTCTGCTGCAATGAAGGAGTGACCTGTCATTGCAGGGTTGTACCTTGCCTGCTGTAACATTTCTGTGTACATGGCGGTGGCTCTAAGCCACTGCCTCACAGTCCCATGTAAGCCAACTGGGGTGTCCAATCCCCCTGTCGGTATGCCAATGACTGGATTCATTTGCCAATGGGGGAGCCCACACCCCATTGGCATAATGTTCCCTCCCATTTGTTGTGTGCTAAGGGGTGCCCACTCCCCCTCAACATCATGCCCCCCAAACAGTCTATATTTGCCAACTGGGGGCCCAATTCCCATTAGCTTAAGTCCCCCCTTCCCCAAAATGCAGGCAGCACACTGGGAGACCCCCCCAGTGTGCACAAATGAAGCCTGAAAAAACCTTCCCACAATGTCCTATTTATAATTTTTGTCCCTGAAATAAAGAAAACAGTCCCTTGCAGTCTGTCATGCCTCCTCCCCCAACCTGCTCCCACTCTCTGTGCAGCCCAACTTTCCACAGTCCCCTCACCCCATATTTACCTCTGGAGCCAGGCATGATGATCTTCCGTGGACCTGAAACATGTCTGCACTCTTGAAAGCTGACTGCGAACTGAAGAAATGCCGGTAAGCTGTATAATGGCATAAATAGGATTTTTTCAACTTATGTGGATATCGCGGCCATTTGTTGGACTTTTGCCACAAAACTTTCAACGTGGGATTATTGGGACCCCTCCTTATGAATACAGTCACTGTCATGGCATTATTCAGTTCTGAAAGGTGATTTCACGGTCACTGCATGGAATCACCTTTCAGGACCGATTAACGAAATGACAGTGCCACTGTTCATGAAGTGGGCTCTCAAAAAGCCTATGTTACAAGTTTGGTGGAAAAATCCAACAAATGACTGTTTTACGAGCGTGCGTTGTGCACTTTCCATGCTCCCTCGTAACTTTGTGAATTTGTAATATTTTCACTCCAAATTTTCAATATTGGCATTTTTTTAGACCTTCTTATGAACAGTACAGCTGTCTTTTTTCACATCCTGGCTTCAATGTGTTTTCACACTTCCAGCGCAGAATAGTGCGGTCCTTTGGGAAGTCAGTTTTTGGGACAGATTAGGAAACTCAAAGTGATACTGTTCATGAGCACAGGTGCTAAAATGCCTAAGTTGAAAATGTTGTGACAAAAGTCCATGAAGTAACTGTGTTACAAGTGTACATTGTGCAGTTTCCATGCACCCTCTTAATTTTGTGCATTTGTAATATTTTCACTCCAGATTTTCAACATTGGCATTTTTTCACACCTCCTTATGAACAATACATTTGTCATTTTTCATATCCTACCCGAAATATGCATTTACACATCTAGCACAGAACAGAGTGGTCACTGTGGGAAATTAATGTTCGAGACAGATTAAGAAAATCATAGTGACAGTGTTCATGAGCAGAGGTCACAAAATGCCTAGGTTGAAATTTGGTTAAATAATTCCACTAAATGACTGTGTTTTGCACATGTGTTGCACAGTTTCCACATACGCACAGAAGTTTGAGCATTTTTAATATTTTCACTACAGATTCTTAACATAGCCATCTCTTCACACCTCCCTATGAGTCATATATCTGTCATTCTTCACATCCTGCCCACTCTATGTTTTTGTACATCTGGCGCAGAATGGCACCAGCTGTGGGAACTCAAAGTTTAGGACACATAAACAAAATCACAGTGCTACTGTTCATGAGAAGAGTTCCCAAATGCTTTCATGAGGTGTGGGTTACAAAAAGGCCATGTTGAAAATTTGTAGTGCAAATACCAACAAACGCCTGGAGTGTTAGGATTTCTAATCATAACGTTCCACCCTGTACAGACTGACAGGCATCAGGGGTGTGTCTTTGGATTGCCGAATGTAATGCTCATGCTATTCCACCCCCACCCCCCCACTCTGCTGCCAGTGACAGACATCGAGGTGTGCCTTGGACTCTTTGGCCCCAGAGTTCACCCCACTCTTCTATACTGCACCCATTTCAGCATATGTACTTATGGAATGGGGTGAGTGTAAAGCCAAACAACCCAAGACACACCTCAACATCTGTCAGTGTCTGCAGGATAGGATGAGGTGAAATGGCATTAATGTTATGGGCAATGACCCAAATGCATACCCCAATGCCTGTCCCTCTTAGCAGGGTGGAGGCGGGGTTGGCATGAAGTTCAATACTTCACTGCCATTCCTATTCTAAATCTGTCTAACTCCTACATTCCCAATGCTAATATCAGCAAGCAAACATTTGGCATTGACAAGTGCTTGTTGTCAGTTACCTGTGCTCCAGATATCCCATAAGTACACAGAGGAAATGGCTGGCCAGTCCCATAGGAGTAAAGAAGGAACAAAGAAGAGCTGCAAAAGAGGGGCTAAAAATGTAGAACAGAAATGGGAAAGACCCTTGCAGCCACAAAAAAAAAAAGGAATAGCTGAGACACTTTCTAATGCAGTCTTGGAACAGTTATATACATGCACTGTCTCAAGATAAACTTAAGAGCATTTACTGAAATCTCAGCCTAACTTTCCATACAAAGAAAAGACACAATGCTGTGCTGTAGCTTATAATCTAAAGATAGTTTAATATTAAACGATCTTTAGAATTTAAGATCTAACACAGTGTTGCGTTTTTCTTTGTTTGGACCGTGAGTCTGAGACTCCAGTAAGTACACTTTACATTATTGCTTGAGCTGAGCTGTCTTTGTGTTTCACTGTTAAATTTAAGAGCATTCTGTTTGCATCATGCTGTGGTTAGACTTAGAGCAGTCTGTAAACTAGTTATTTAGCTAAACAGCCAAGCATAGTAGGGACAAAAAATATAGAAAAGGATGCGTTTACTAATGTTACAGCACAGGCTAGTGCTGTATATCTCTGTTAGCTTGTACCAGAACTTCTGCCAACAGACCTGTGTAAAATAGTTTTACAAGCACCGGCTAATACTTTACTGGCAGTATTTCACAAGTTCTGGCAACAAAAAGTACTTCATATCAGTTGTGGCACTGTAGCCTATTAAGGCCCCTACAACAGTTATGTATGGCTATGCCATAGTTATGGTCGAATGTAAGGTCTTTTGCAAGCACAGTTACAATTCACTTCTGTGTACAGCATGGTGTTGGTGCTATGGCTAGGGCCACTTTCCAATGCCATAACAACTAGGCTGCATCTCGTTAACCTAGGCACTGAATTGCACACCTGAAAAGGAAAAAAAATGAAGCAGAAAAAGAGATAAGTGTAGATAAGCATGAAATAATAGAATGGGAAGGACCACTCCTCTCGTTTAGATGTCTGCCCAGACAAAAGGCTAGAAACAAGCAAAGAAAAGAGAAAAAAGCATAGAAAAGTGAGCAAATGAGGGGGTGCACAATGACAGGGGCAACAAACACAGCTCCTTCACATCAGTATAGTAGTTGTGAGGCATCTCAAAAAAATTATGGAAGTGCCTCAATTTTGAGCGCTGTCCCACAACTACTGCACTATATCAATATACAGTACCTGCTCAGATAAGGATATAATACATGCTTGAAACTAACGGTGACCAGGTGGGGAGTGAATGATTTGTGCCAGCTGCCATCATGAGACTGGGGTGTTTGGAGGATGAGGGTGCCACTGAACACCATGGACTTGTGGAAAGGGAGAGACAGGATGAGCCATGCTATTTGCATGCAGTTAAAATGTGTTTTATTGTAAGTAGTAACAAGTATCATACAAACAGTTAGCACAGCCACTAGTACTATTATTGTACATTACATTATATTATATCACATCATATTATATTATTTTATATAATCTTATAAATTGCATTGTATTGCATTTGATTACAATACATTATGTTACATAGATCAGTCTTTTTCTTATGAGAAAAAGGAAACAATTTATTCCCATATCGTGATTAATTAATTAATATATTATATCTTTGAAAAACCAAACCTTACACATCAATTAAAGCACATCCCTGCAGTACAGCCCAAATAATTAATAATGATCATTGTCAGAATGGAGCACCCGAACTAAAGAATTAATTGTGGCCCTATAGGTAAAAAAATAAAATGTGTTGCTTCATCTTTAAATCCATACTTTCCTAAAAAAAAACTTTCTAAAAACTTTGTTTCACACACTAAGAAAGCTACAATGCCCATGCAATGTTAAATAAACCCTGCTACAGCCCAAAAGTAACTGCATGATTTTCTGCTTCCAACTTGTCCTCCCATTACTTCCATCCACTCAGCTGACAAAATGGGTTACAATCAACACCACAAAAGAAACAAATAATTATACCTGAGATGACCTGCAATACTCTAGGCTGACAAAACAGAATTTTGGGATGTTAGCCCAGGTTATGCCATGCAGCTAAAATCTGTGAAATTTAAATGAAAATATCCTTCTTTGAATCCAGTTGGTGTGTGCCCAGCTTTGTTTGTTTTGCTAAAGTTCTCATGTTGCTGGAGCATCTTTGAGGGAAACTGATGTGAACTTCTCTTGTGCGTGTATCCAATAGTAATAAAAAGGATTTCACACACATTGAATAAAACTCCATGAAAATAATTAAATTGTGAAAGTGAAGCATCTTTCAGACATATATAGTAAAGCTTCTTACCTCTTTCTAAAGTAAATCAATTTCCTCTGACACACACACACACATGCGCGCGCACACACACGCACACACACACACAAGCTCCCAAACATCTATTCAATTACAGAACAATTAAAGACAATAATCCATCATTTGCTCCTTGACTTGTGACAAATGTTTAAAATCTCTAGCAAAAGTAAAAAAAAAAAAAAAAAAACAGTACTTCCACATTTTGACTACCTATACTGTATGTAATGGAAAAAAAAACAGTGGTAAAGGGGTATTCTCAAGAATACTGACATCTTGGGGTCAAACCAATCCATAACTGTTATTTCCTTGCAGGCTCATGGCTTGTTAGTCCTCTTAATATCAACGTACTCTTAGCAGAATCCTTTACTATGTTCTATGCTATATATGTGTGTGTATATATACTGTAGCTGAACCCTTCATTTGCATGTACTTGAGGCTTCCCTTTACATAATGTGCAGACCTCTTCATGCCACACAAACAAATGCTTTGAAAATGGTGCCTTGTTGCTAAGTGCATGTCCCGCATACAAAACCATGAGTGGCAAACAGCCACTTTGCTTTGCATAAAGTGCCCCAATATGCACCCACTGTCTTCACCTGATATGAAACCAGATTCACTTTTTCACACTTTTGAGTTCCTTCCTAGAGTACAGTGATAGCGTTATGATGATCCTAGTGAAACAGACTTTCACCCATAGATTGCTGGCACAGTACAAGACAATGAGGAGTTTCATCACTTTAGATGTGATTTAACCTTAGATGGCCACTGGCATAATACAACTTAGGGGTCAATAATGATTGAGCATTGGTGCAAGAACTAGAAACAATCATCACTTTTCTGCATATTATCTTCTCATAAATAGTGAAAGACATGCTTTCTTATGCAGCAGGACACCATATTGTTCTATCTATCTGTCTGTCTGTCTGTCTGTCTGTCTGTCTATCCATCCATCCATCCATCCATCCATCCATCCATCCATCCATCCATCCATCTATCCATCTATCTATCTACTATCTTGTTCTATCTATCTATCTATCTATCTATCTATCTATCTATCTATCTATCTATCTATCTATCTATCTTTGTATGTCTGTCTGTCTATCTTTCTCTCTCTCTCTCTCTCTCTCTCTCTCTCTGTCATTTTTTACCAGAAAAGACTCACTGAGCTCATTTCCAGGTGTGACCCCACAATGCTGCACTACACTGTAAGTAATACATATTAGCCCTAGTTATTGCTGTGGGACTAGAAACCATGTCCTTCTGATATTTCTGCCACAGAGGTGAGTGTGCAACCAACAGAGTCACTGACACTACTGAATCAATATTTGTAGCTGTCTATCTAGCTGTCTAACTGGAAACAGCAATCCTATTGGTTGAGGGCTGTCACGAGGTGTCAGGTTATCTCAGCCTAACAAGACAGCTCAGATTTTGCAGCTGATTAAGACTATTTTATAAGTGGAATAACACACTTCAGGGTGTTCTTTTGTACCAGATGTGCAGACACCTCAGATTGTAAAGTCACTTAGTTTCAACTTGTGCCTTGCAATACAAAGAGGCTTCATGTCCATATATCATTCTCAGCAGAACCAGATACCCTGATGGGTGCTGTTTCTTGTATGTAAAACAGGTGGGAAAATCCAGTAATCTGAAAAAGGTCACACAGTGCGCTGGCATTTAGCGCAACCAGACAATTTGACTCCACTTCTGATTGGTATTTATTTGCCATTCTTTACTAAAAAACAGACACTGAACTGTGATAATGAATTTCCAGGTGGGCCCTGGGTTTCGTGTGCTACATGAGACTTTTCTACTGAGAGAAGAATGTTGACCAGGACACTGAGGAGTGATAAGTAGCATGGGATATTTAATGTCTATCTTTCTATTAACTATATTGATGTATTAAACTTTTCAGGTTATATTTTAAGTGAATTGACACCCTTCAAAGTGTATGGTTGTGTAGAAATACACAGACATTTTGCACAGTTGAAGGCACTTTGCTTCACCTAATGCCTCACAACACACTCAAGGCATCTGCATATTTCAGAATAATTAAAGATCTTGTTGACTGTTTCTCCTTACATGAGTATCTATATATTGTATGTATATAATTGGGGCACAGTATTTAGATAGTATAGTATTTGTTTTTTAATGTTATTTTATTGGGACGATGTAACCCCAAGGCCATATACAACATGTCAATGTATAAGTCAATATGCAAGACCTTACTTGTAACAGAATACTTTAAATTATAAAACAAAGTATATTGAATTTCAAATAAAAAATAATTGGGGAACAGTAGTGCTCTTAACAGTAAGCATTGAGTAGGGTGTTTAATGTTGAACCCCTAACTTTACACCTTAGTAACTTTGGCACCATTTGACAGAATATCCTAAAATTTTACATGCATGGTCAGGGTGGCAATATCTCTGTTTTGAATATGGTAATTTAGCAGCAAATTTTATTTAAATATTTTTCAATGTAACCTCTTTGAAAGGACTGGGCATGCCTATGGAAAATGTCCCTGGGCTTCCCACAATAGAGAAGACTGCCCTTCTCATGAAGGACTCATAAACATTGCACAACAGGCACAGACCAAGAAAGTAGCTAGGCAGCAAGAAGCAGTGACTAAGACCTTAAAGGATAATGAAGTAGTTGAGCAGAACTTACAACCTAATCCTACTGCTATAATTACCCAAGCCCCAACACTACCAGATCAGATGGAGACGGGAGCAGACGAGGTATCTGACCACATAAGGGGAGTTGATCTTCCTGTTACTCAGAATAATGATACCCCCCCATGGATCAGCCTTTCCAAACAGTCTGTGTAAAAAAAAGAAATAGACCTGGGTCAGCAGGAAAAGCAGATTCCTTTTATTTATTTATTGAAATGTTTCACCAGGAGAGCACACTGAACAACAAGTTGCTCACCTCATGGTGTGACCTAGGGGTAGGGGTTACATAGGGTTGTGAAGGATGATCATTTACAATAGTATGTGGGTAGTACAAACAATACAACATTGTAAGATTGTGCAACAGTTGGAACACAAGGTTTTGTATATTAAACAGCAGTGGAACATTGGGTAAATTATAATACATGTCCAAAAGCATATGAAAGAACATATAAATGTACAAAACAGTAATAATGTGATAGAACCATTTATAGTGCATGAGTGTACCAGGAGCAGGCTCGAGGTAGTATGCAAGTGCTTTTGGATTCCTCTGATGGGAAGGAGAATAAAAAAAAGGAACAGTAAAGCCCCTCCTTCTTGGAAATCTAGCAAAAGATATGCTCCCTGCCTATGGATAAGCACTGGGGAAGAGGACTCAGATACCACCTCTCTAGCCTCTTCCACAACAGAAGACACTGAGGAGGGAGGGAGACAGAGAGGATTCAATTGCAAAGCACTCTAGGAATAGGAAGAACTCTAGATATTTTTAAAAGACATACAAAAAACTGTCCTTTTTTACAGGTTTTTCTTTAGTGTTGAAACACTCCTTTATCTTAAACTTCACTTCCATGGATTCCCTAACCATATCTATAATAAATGTAAATAGTATAAAAAATAGGAAAAAAGGTTGGGGGTATTTTTTTCCTTAAGTCAGATTCCATGTGATATCTGGTGCATCCAAGACACCAGGTTAAAATCTCATCAAGAGCTTTCACAGGCCTCAAATAGTTGGGCCCATGATCCTTCTTTCTGGGCAATAGGGGAGGAGAGTTGTGATGAGGTGGGGATCCGTTTTGCAAAACCTGGGATATCAGTTTCTCAGTTACTTGATATTTCACCTGGACGAGCCTTTTTGTTGGACTTTAGCTATGGTCAAAAATGCTTTAGATTAATTACAGTCTATGCCCCCCAAACAAAGGCCCAGAGAGCTTCCCTTTTCAGGGAAATCCAACCTTTTTTACACACATCCAAAATAATAATTTGGGTGGGTGATTTTAATTGTGGATTAGACCTATCAGACAGAGGTCTAGCAACAAATAAACTGTTTTGTGATACCATAGCCCTAAAAAGTATTATTTCCATGACAGGCTTAGTAGACTCTTTTAGGTCACAAATCCCCTCTAAGGGGCATACATTTTTTAAGGGTTCAATTTCCACCAGAACATACTTTATTTTTCTTTCAAAAAATCTGAATATAGAAAGGGTAAGTTCTAGTGTAATGGAATTTTCTGATCACAAATCTGTTATGGTCACTATCAGCTGGGGAAACTCCCCGACATGTAAAAAAATACCTGGCTTTTTAATGACTTCTTATTAGAAGACCCTAGCATCAGGCAAGCCTGGGTAGCTGACTGGGAGGCTAGGCTATCAGTTTTAATGTGCTACAAAGACTTGCTGACATGATGGGAAAATTATAAAATCTCATGGAGAACTTGTTTTAAAAAAAAATCTACTATAAAGCTACGGAATGAATATTTGCAGTATTTGCACCTGCGTCAACAGCTGCAGACACTGATTTTGTTATCTGAGACCCATAAAAGAGGCTATAGCCCTCAAATAAAGATTTTGACAGATCAAATGAAAACCCTACAATATGACAGGGTGAAAATATTGGCACAGGAAGCTAGATTTGGCACCAACATAAAAAAGGGTCTTTGGACTCTTTTAAAGAACGTAAGGATGGGGTGGACCATAGGATAATTACCTGTCTTAGATACCCAGATGGTAGACTCATTACTGCCCCTATAGACATGTTGTCTCTAGTAGAGCACTATGTGGAAACTGATTTTAGCTCTAGTCCCACCTTAGCTGACAATGATATTACCATTTTTCTTAGGAAACTTAACTTGCCTCATCTGGAGATTTCTGAAGGGAGAGAGTTAATGAAAGATATAACTCTAGAAGAAGTGCAGCAGGCTATTTAAAATCTCAAATCAGATGCAGCACCAGGGACTGATAGATTTAGGGCAAGTTTGTGCAAAACATTTATTGCTTATCTTGCTCCTGCACTGGTAGTTCTATTCAATTATATGTTCTCATTATGTAGACTTGCTTCAGCTACAGTATGTATGAGGTATTCTTAATATTATTATTTAAAAAAGAGACACAGAACTGTTGGAAAACTGGAGGCCCCTTAGCCTCCTAAATGCTGATTTAAAAATTTTAAGTAAAATCCTATTGGCATGGCTTAATTTGGTAGTTCATACCTTAATTCACCCAGCACAGACACGTGCAGTGCTTAACAGGAGGCAGCATGATAATCTACTCTTTTTATTGGAATTATTTCAGATAGGAGATAAATCTTCCATGCAGCGATATATACTCATCCTAGATCAGGAAAAGCATTTGATCGCATAGCTCATTCCTTTTTATTCCACACTCTTAGGGCTTATGGTATCCTTGAACAGTTTATTTTCTGGATAAAAAATGTATATGCCAGCACCACCTTAATCCCAAATGTACACAGGTGAAAAGGGAGGAAAATCCAAGTTAATAGAGGAGTTAGATAGGGATGCCCACTAAGCCCTATACTATATGTCTTTGGGATAGATGTTCTATTAAGATATGTGGAAGGTCATCCAGGTATACTAGGCATTCAACTTATGGCACATCTAACATCACATAAGATTTTGGCCTACCCAGATGATGTTGTGCTTTTGATTCACTGACTTACTACAGAATCAGCTGTTACTGCTACTCTTTTTTTTATTTAGTTGTTTAACCAGGAGTAACACACTAAGCTGAAAGCTTTTTTTGCAGGAGTGACCTGGGAGCACAGGGAAGTTAAGTGACTTGCTCAGAGTCACACAGTATGTAAGTGGAAACTGTGGGATTCAAACCCCGGTCTGGTCTGCTGGATGTCACCAGATTTGTAGCTCAGAGCCTTAAGCCACTGTGTTATACCGCCTCCCTACTCTAGAGGTATATGATGCAATGTCAGGAACATGAATAAATTATGATAAAAGTAGAGGGCTTACTTTGGAGAATACCTTGCTTCCTGACTCTGGAAATTTTGCAGGTTTCAGTATGACTCAAACTAATATTAGAATTGTGGGTATAGATTTTGGGGCAGGAGACTTAGTGAAATAGATTTGGGATACAGCCTTAGAATGAGCGAATCAACTGGTTTCAGGTTGGAAAGGGAAACAAATATCCAAAAAGAAGAGGGTGGCATTAATCATTTCTCTCTTGATCCCTGTCTTCTTGTATATCTGCTACATTTTCCCTCCCCCTCAGTCTGTAGTCACTTCCTTGTTTAGTGTCTTCTTTCAAGCATTCTGGGGTAATCGGTTCAATCTTATTAAGAGACAATTCACTTATAGACCAATTTTAGAAGGAGGGGTTTTAGATGGTGAATCCCGTGGCTTTTTTTTATAGTATATTCATTATGTATAATATAGGTATAGCTCTACGACCTGGTGAAAAAAATTGGAAATCACTAGTATCAGAATGATTAAGTCCTATTATTTCCTTTTGGGTAGATAAAAAGGTATGTTTGCTCCAAAGGGTTACCCTGCTGTCACCAGTGGGGTTAGAGCTTTTGAAAAATATAATTAAGTGGGAGTTGACCCCTAACAATATTCAAACATCTGAAAGGAAGAAACTTTACACAGACATCCTGATAACTGAACAGAAAGAGGCAATTATTTTTCCAGACTGTCCTGAAAATCACATGAAGAGGGTGCTACAATTTTTAGACAACAAGAGACTCACTGCCTTTGTTTGGGATGTATTGTGGATTAGTAATTCTGATAGATTGGGGTTAAAAAATACAATATTAAGCATAAAGCTTTGACAGAAAGATATTGCTTAAGAGAATCTTGTTGTCAAATATTAGAGACTCAAGAACATTTATTTTTAGGAATGTAACTATACAGTAACCTTTTGGGACTGATTGGCAACAATATGGAAATAACCTCGTTTTAAGAAGCTTCCTCATGTTAATATTAAGTATGGGTTCTCTATGACTGGATGGGCTAAATATAATTTTGAAACTTTATATATTGTATTTGTAGTTATCAAATATTTTCTTTGGCAATCAAGATGTGTCTGGGTCACACAACAGAGGGAGATTCCTTATCTGGAAGTAATTCAGAATATTTAGAATACAGTACAAAATATTAGAAATAAGGACTTGAATGTTTTCTCAAAAGAAAAATGTGACATGTTGTGGGTTAACATTGACACATGGGATCCTGGGTTAGGTCTTATAGACCTACATTGTATATAGAAATTTGTTCCTGAAAATTGGTCTTTTCTTAATAGTGTGGTGTATTGTGTATATAAGTGCATTTGTTTTTTTCTGAAATTTGTCTTTTCTGAAATGTGTTTTGTTGTTATAGTTGTATTGTAGTACTTTTCTCAATAAAAAATTCCCCTACTCTTTTCGAGAAGTGCCATGGGATCTTTAATATCACCTGAACTACCACCAGGACAGGCAGAAAGGACCTTGATTTAACATCCCATCTGAAAGATGGCACCTCAGATATGCAGCACCCCCCCCATGCTGCACTTCAGTGTCAGCATTGGGATATTAATCCAAGTGCCTGGTTTGGGGATTGAACCCACAGCCTTTTGATCTCCTGGCCTCAGAGGTGAGTGTGGTACCTGCTGAGCCACTGATGCCACTGTCAATGCTAATGCTCACCCCATCCCTTGAGCAAACAAGGTCAGCCATGAATGATCTGTTTTCTTCATGCAGGTCCCACAATGTGTGGCAAGACATATTTCTCTACCTTTGAAATGTGTATCACAATGAGGTACTGGCTTGGAGCAGTATCTTGTGCTTTGGACTGGAGGCTATGGGTTAAGCGGGTGAGCATTAAGGTTAACAACCCCAAGGAAGACTCTACCACTAATTTGCCATGACTCCAGAGACCCAAAACCATAATGTTTTTTTCATTTTGCTGCTTGGGTGTGGTGATGGGGAGTCTTTTGCTGCATTAAGTTAAAGCCTATCTGGTGCATTAATGCAGTTTTTTTTGCATTTATCTTGAGGACATATAGCATATTGTATTTATCCAAGGTTTGATGTTTTTTGTTGTTTTTGTTTTTTATTTTTATTTTCTTTAAAAAAAATGTTTGTTTCTCCAATGGGTTTTGGACAGCTGAGTGGCTTGTGACACAATGATGCATTATGCAATTACATGTGTCAGTACATCATTGCATCTTAGGTGCATTACAGTGCTGCTTGAGGAATAGGTGGTTTGCTGCCAACATGTGAGCAGGTGTGGCTTAAATGAAAGCAGAAAAGTAGAGCTTACTCACAATGGAGAGGCAATCAGAAGTGCCAGTCGAGATGTAATGACCATATGTGGGGTATATGGTGAGAGAAGCAGAAGAAGCCATAGTAAGTGCTAGAGGGGATATTTATTGTTCAGCAAAATAATGTGGTTTCTATTTTTTTTGAAAATGTGCTTTTTGGTTGATTTGGAAATCATTTATTGAAGAATAGGAAGTCAGTGTGAAAGGTGACAGAAAAGAAAAATGCTACGGGTGATTCTAGGATGAAATGAAACTCATGAGTGGGAGACAGCATGCCAGGGAAGACTCAGAGTTCTAAAATTAGAACTCTTCTGTTCATGCTGCTGGCTCCCACCCATAAGCACCTTCAGTGAAAATATTTTAGCTCATAAGGACTAGAGAGAGAATATTTCAATATCCTCACTCTAGCCCTGGAGGGAGCAAAAATATCACTGTTAAGTGCCAGAATATATCCCCACAAGTGTTGGTTATTTATTTATATATTTATTTATTTTTTTATTTTAATTTTTGATGACCAGGTGATAAGTGCCATGGGATCTTTAACATCCACCTAAACTACCACCAATCCAGGCAGATGAGACCTCAGTTTAATGTCTCATCTGAAAGACGGCACCTCAGAAGTGCAGCACCCCTCTCATGCTGCACTACAGTGTCAGTACTGGGATATTAACTCAATTGCCAGATGTGGGAACTGAACCCACAGCCCTCTGATCTCCTGGCCTCAGAGGTGAGTGTGCTACCTACTGAGCCACTGACACTGACACTGATATATATATATATATATATATAAAATACATGATGGGTAGTAGTGGGATATGGAAAATATTCTCATTCCTGCAGAGTGAGCTGTGTATTCTCATGAGTGCCGAAGGCATGAGTGAAAATACACAGCTCATGAGGAAGGAGTGAAAATATTTTCCATATGTCTCAATCTTCCCATCATGTGTGCAATTTATACCACAGGGGTGAGAGCTGCAGGAACATTTTTTCTGAGTCTGTGTGTTTCCTGCTCATTCTGTGTGTGCTGTCAGTGTGTGTGTGTGTGTGTGTGGGTGTGTGTGTATGTGTGTTCTGAATGGACTGGGAGTCAGAAACACAGGTGAGTGTGTTTTGCAAAGCTGATTGAGTGAGTCAGAGGCTCAGTGAGAAAGACAAACTGCTGCAGGTAGCACTGAGAAACAGAACCTGCTTTGTAAAAGACTTTCATTTAGAATTCAGGTTGTTTTGAAGCTGAGATCAGCACAGTAATGGACTAGCAATGTTAGAAACACAATGGGACATAGGTGAAAGTATTTTGCAAAGCTAATTGAGCAAGTTGCAGCTTCAATGGGAAAGATAAACTTTTTCTGAAGCAGTTTCCTTTATAATGCAAGCTGCAGTGCATTTATCCTCACTCTGGTGACATCAGCTGTGTATGGATAAATGTCAGTATCCTCACTCTGATAATATCATCAGGATTTATCCTCACTGCAGTGGAAATAACACAGGTTATCCAACTGAGAAAGCTCTCACCACAGTGGTATAAATATATTTATACAATTTATGTTTTGGGATAAACGTCACGATAAAATGTAGTATCTTAGCCAGGTCATGGAGATATCAATGATATCTTCATAGCCTACTGAAACTGAAACAATTTACTGTTCACTGTCTACCTCCTGCAACCTCCCCACAACAATCACTTCACCTTGCTGAGCACTGTTGAACACTTTCACTTCTCATGCCAATCCTCGGCAGTCCTCAGTGCTAATTCCCACAAATACAAAACAAAGCCCCATAAAACTGCACCAGTCACAGCAATTCCCCACTTGCATCTGGTTGATCCTGCAATCATTCTAAACAGGAGCAAAAAAAAATCTTATCTGAACCATTCTGCCATTTCCCCTCATATTTCTGCAACAGATACACTTTCATTTTCTTGTTTAAATTTGTAGCATGACCGAACGCTTTTAGCATAATTAACTAAGGAGCTCCTGCATAGTTAAAATAAGTGCTATTCTTGTAGAAGTTACATATATTTTGTTTCATTAAAAGGTTTATCTGGTTTGGTTAAAAAAATGTTGTTGGCAATGGGAAGAGAAGTGAAAGTGAGTCGCTGCTTCTGTGAAGACATTGCGAGCCTGCGCGAGTGTTGCTATAGCAACAGAATATTTTTAACCAAACTAGACACAACTTTCAATGAAACAAAATAGATGTAACTTCCACCAGAACAGCGCTTATTTTAAATATGTTGTAGCTCCTCAGTTTACTATCCTAAAAGCCCTCGGTCATGCTACTGATTAACACGAGCTCAGTCACACTACACCAACCATCAAAAGACATAACATTTAAAAAACAAAATTTCTAAAAACCACACATTTCCTATCTATATACAGAGACAGTGCCTCTCTGTAAACCTATGGAGGATTGTGTTAAATGACACCTCTTGTACTTTGTGTTCCACAAAAAAAGAACATATGTGGGGGGTTCTACTGGGGGGGCAAAACATACATGGTATAAAAAGATCATGACATGGCCTGACTGAAAATATCATATTTATCTTCATTCGAGGCCAGTGACATCATGATATCTCACTCATGGCTTTGCCACTCATGAGATATCATGATATCATTGGCCTCTCATGAAGATAAATATGATATTTCAGTCAGGCTATATCATATATATATATATATATTTAAATATATTGCAAAAAAATGTGTTAATGCTCTAGTTAGGGTTATAGCCCCAAAAGTAGAGAAATGTGCATTAAGATTCCAAATCTAACACCCCACCTCCATGCTGCATCCAACAAGCATCGGTGGTGTGCTTTGGGGTTGTTAGTCTAATGCTCACCCCATTCCACAAGTAAATAAGCTGAGATGGGTACAGTACAGGAGAATGGGGTGAGCATTAGGGCTGACAACCCCAAGGCACACCCCTGACACATGTTAGTGTGCACAACATGGAGTTGGGGTGTTAGGTTTGAAAACCCTAATGCCACATTTCCTTACTTTTGTAACTGTAACCATAACTAGAGCATTAACAAAGTTCTTTTTGCAAACATATTTCCTTAATTTTGATACAGTATAATTGTATCCTTATTTGCCTTTGGTAGTGAAAGGACCTCTGGGCCCTGGGCACCCATCCTTCCATAGATGTGTATATGTATATAGCTGTGGAAGCACAGGGCAGCCCTGTGCTTCATTTATAAGACAGCAGTGACCAAACTGTCAGCATAGCTATCATATTACCCCACCTCATGACCCAGTAAAGAACATTTTTTGAATCCCTATCAAAATGTAATTCTGTGCAACTGCAACGTGATTGTACACCACAGGTGTGAAAACACATTTTGGGCAGGGTTTGAAAATGACAACTGTGAAATACATGACATGGGGTAGAAAGAAGGTTATGTTGAAAATCTGGGGTGAAAATATTTAAAATTTCCTAAGTTACGAGTGGGCGTAGCGAAATTGCAATGAATGTTCCTAACTGTGTCTAGATCCACAGAAGATGGCAGCGTACAATGTCCGGCGGTTAGTATAGGTTAAGGGGGGGCTCTGGGGTGGTGGATGATCAATGGGAGGGCCAGGGTGGGGGAGGAAGGTAGGGATGACGATGGACTATTTTCTTTTTTTCTGTTTTTAAAAAAAACACACTGAGGGACTGTTTTCTTAGGTACAGGTGAATAAATATTTTGGGTCACTGGTGTGGGCTCCCCAGTGTCCCACACAGATGGGGGAGGTGGACTTGTAATGCCAACACAGGGATTGGGCATCCTCAGTGTTGGCACATTCAATAAAACAAAGGACTGAGGGGGTGGGAGAGGGACTAAAATAAAAATTTGAGATGGTGATCAGAGGGTGGGGGTGCCACTAGACACCAGGGACAGTGATCAGGGGAAGGGGAGTGCTACTAGATACCAGGGACAGTGATTGTTGGGGGAAGGTGCCACTGTACACCAGAGAAAAGAATGCTCACAGCTAACACTGTAGCTGGCAGCAGTCCTTCAGCTGCAGCTGCAGAAGTCAAGAAATTCTGGGTGTTCTCATACAGAGAATGATGGGCAAGCACTCCACTCACTAAGCTGGGCACATGGAATTTTGGTGCCCAGACAACATATTAGTGGGCAGAATATTAAAAAACAAACATCAGAATCTAGCTTAACGGGTCCTGTTTAGCTAGGTTCTGATGTTTGTTTCTAAAAATCTCAGCATTTAGACTGGCATGGTGGCACTGGAGGTAGAGGCACTGGTTGGTACATCTTGCACCACACCGGTGACCCAGGAATGAGCCAGGGGCCACTGGGGGTCAGTGGGGGGACAAGAGGATCAAGCATCCAGAGGACTGTTCTTTCTCAGGGGTGGGAGACTAGTCATCCCACTCGTTGACTGCCCTCTGGCAGTTGCTGGAGGGCAGTGCAGGTTGGAAGACTTGAATAAACATCCTCACATTAGAAGGGAGGAAGGGGGAACAGACAAACTTTGAAAAAAATGAGCCTGGCAGGCTCAATGATGGTCTGCCACTCCCGGGGGCCATCCCCGGAATCTGGATTGGGTCTCTGGGAGGGAGGGAGATGCCAGCAACCTCCTCCCAGCCCCGCTGCAGGAGGCAATCCACTGGGGATTGCAAGTAAGTGAGCAGCAAGACTGGAGAGAAAGTCCCTCCATTAGGAGGGCTGAAGCTGCCTGCCAGGGCTCCAGAGGATAAAGAGATAATAGAAAAAAAAATCTCAGCATTTTTTTTTTCATATTTTCCATGTTTGTCAGTTTGTGGAAAAATTGAACAAGATAGTGGTTGGCATGGCACCAAAGATGTTTGGTGCCTTGCCAATTCAGTAATGAAACAAAAAAATAGCATTTGCAGCCTCAAATTTTTACTTTCACCACAGGGTGTTATCTGAAAAACCCTACTGTGCATGTGCAAGTTGGAAAATACTAACATTTAAAGCCTAATAACTCTGGAACCTTTTGATAGTTTTTTCACCAGACCTGTCATGGACACTATCTTGGGACATGGCACATGTCCCCTGCAAGTCTGAGGCAAAAAATTCTTTCCATGTAGGCTATAGGCAAAAGTAAAAAAAAAAAAAACTACGTTAAGTATAGGAAAACAGTTTTTTTTTCCAAAAAATGACACATGCCAGTTTCAGAAACTGACCAAGCTGCTGTCACAAAAATGTCCACACATCAAGACCTTGCCTCTTGGACAACACATATAAAATTGCAGCTCATTTTGTCAAAGAGAATGAAAGATATTAATGTGCAAAATTTGAGGTTTAACATTAAACAGACTACTGAACCCTAATTATAGGGGCACTACCATGCCCCTATAATATAAGTTTCAAAAGACTTTGTTAATACTTCAGTTAGAGTCAAAGCAACAAAAGTTGGGAAATGAGGCATTAGGGTTTCGCTAACACCCCACCCTCCCAAACCAGGCAGAAGAGCAGATGTAGGGTTTGCCTTGGGCTTCTCAAGCCTAACACTCTCCCCATTCCATCTGTAAATAATGTCAGAAATAAAGACTTTATGAGAATGGGGTGAGTGTTAGGCTTGAGAAGTCCAAGGCTCTTCAACCTGGTTTTGGAGGGTGAGCTGTTAGGGAAACCCTAACACCTCATTTCCCAACTTTAGTCACTTTGACCTTGACTGAAGCATTACCAAAGTTTTTTGTAAGTTATTTCCTTACTTTTTAAGATAGTATAATAGCATCCTTATTTTTCTTTGGGAGCACAAGGCCCTTTTGACCCAGCACTCATATTCCTCCATAGATGCTAACATGCCACTATAATATATAGTATGTATAAGTTGTAAAAAACTTTGTTAATGCTCCAGTTAGGGTCAAAGTGACAAAAGTTGGGAAATGAGGTCTTAGGGTCCCCCATTCCATCTGTAAATAAGGTCAGATGTGTACACTATTAAACTGGGGTGTGCATTAGGCTTGAGAAGCCCAAGCCACACCTCACACCTGCTATCCTTCCTGGTTTGGGAGGGTGGGGTGTTAGGGAAACCATAATACCTCACTCCCCAACTTTTGTCAATTTGATCCTAACTGGAGCATTAATGATGATTTTTGCAACTTATTTCTTTACTTTCTGAGATAGTGTAACAGTACACTTATTTTACTGTGGGAGCACAAAGTCTTTTGGCCCTGCACTCCCATCCCTTCATAGATGCATATATGTATGTAGATGTGGAAGCACAGTGCCCTTCAGGCTCTGCGCTTCCATTTATAGGACAACAGTGACCAAACTGTCAGCATAGCCATCTTATTACAAAATCTCATGTACCCAGCACAGAAAATTTTTGAATCCCCTCCAAAACATAAGTCTGTGCAACTGCAATGTCATTATATACCATGGGTGCAAAAACACATTTTGGGCAGGATTTGAAAAATGACAGCTGTGACATACATGAAGTGAGATAATAAGAAGGCTATGTTGAAAATCTGGGGTCAAAATATTTAAAATTTCCAAAGTTACAAGTGGGAGTAGCAAAATTGCAATGAATGGTCATAACTTTGGCATTTTTTCATATTTTGACACCACATTTTCAATGTGGTCTTCTTATAACTTTACCTCATAAGCCCCAAAGGTGAAAATTGTCAAATCTGTGCCAAAACACCATCCCACACCACATGTGTGAAAACATATTTTGGACAAGATGTGAAAAATGGCAACTGTGCTGTTCATGATGTGGTGTGAAAAAATGGCTTTGTTGAAAATTTGGAGTCAAAATATTGAAAATTACCAATGTTATGCACGTGCATAGAAAATTTTCAATGAATGCTCATTACTCACCCATTATTAGGACTTCTTTCACCAAATTTTCAACATGGCCTTTTTGGGACCCCACCTAGGAAAAAATAGGCTGTTGGTTAACTAGGATCTGCGGCCTATCCTGTAGGTAGGGAAATGGGCAGACTAGATGGGCCCAGCGGTCCTTATCTGCCGTCAAAGTCTATGTTTCTATGTTTCATGAACACTGGTGGTGAAATGTCATTATTCAGTCCTGAAAGGTGATTTCATGCAAAACTGACCAGGAAGTCACCTTCCAGGCCTAACAAAATGACAATGCCAGTGTATATGAGGTGGCATCCCAAAAAGGCAGTACTGAAAATTAGGTGAAAAAATTCCTAAAAATGGCAAAGTTATGAACATAAGTTCAAAACACCATTGAAATAGATTATACAGCACATATCTTTATTCCTCAGTTCACAGTTTGGCTTTGAAGAAAGCAGATGTGTCTTGGTCCACAGAAGATGACAGAAGTTGACATCAGCTGGTAAGTATAGGGTAAGGCAGGGTGTGGGAAGTTGGGTGCTTTGTGGGAGGGTCAGGATGGGGGATCAGCAGTGATGACGAGGGACAGTTTTCTTTTTTTAAGGTTAAAAAACAATAAAAGGCATCACTGGATGGCTTTTTTCTTTTCAAGATTGCAATAAACATTTACAAACTATTTGGGGACACTGGGGATGGACTCCTCAGTGTCCCACACTGCTGGGGGGAGGGGGCTTCTAAATGTTGACATAGGGATTGGACACTTTGAAGTTGGCTACAATTAATAAAACAACGAGCTGCATGGGGCATCTGATACTGGAGTGGGCATCCTGTCGTTGGATTATATAAATATAAATATATAAATAGGGGGTAACATATAAATAAGGGGGATGTGATTGGAGGGTGGTTGGTGCCACTAGACACCAAGAACTGAAAAAAAAAGTATGTTGATGGCAATCGGAGGTTGGGGGGTGCCAATAGACACCAGGGAATACATCTTTTATTTAGGCGGACAGTGATCAGGGAGTGAGGTGTGCCACTAGACAACAGGACAATGGGGCTCACAGCTCACACTACAGCCAGCAGCATGAGTTCAGCTGTGCCTGCAGAAGTCAAGAAAATCTCATACATAGAATGCACGGAGGGAGGGAGCGCTCCTCTCGCTAAGCTGGGTGCCCAGAAAAATAATTTCTGGCCCTAAATGTGAAAACAAACATCAGAATCTAGCTAAATGGGGCTTGTTTAGGCAGGTTCTGGTGTTTGATTTGTAAAATGAAATTTTTATGTATTTTCCATGCATTTTGGTTCATGGGGGAAAAAAAGATGACAGCTCATGGAAAAAGGAATTTTTCTAGTGAAAAAGGATTAGACCTTCAAGAAAAAGAATCCTTTTTTGGTCAGGCCAAATCCTTTGCTGAACTTTCTCTCCCTCTATTATGGAAAGTGATCTTCCCATTGAAAACAATGGGAGTTAAAAGCTGAATAACTTTGTAACAAATTAATATTTTTTCACCAAACAAACATATGCCAGTTCTGTTACCCAGGCCGTTTCTATCATAAACAGAATCTGGCCAGAGACAATAGGCCTGCATGGAAGGAATTTGGGATAAAAATATTGAAACTTACCAAAGTTATGAGCCTGCATTAGTAAAATATAATGTAAGCTCATAAATTTGTTGTTTTATAATATTTGTACACTGGATTTTCAACATAGCCTTGTTATGTCCCTGCCTCATGAAGAAGGGCAGAGCAAATGTTCATCTCTTGCCTGAAGGTGATTTTGTGCAGGTACTGCAAAATCAGCTTTCAGGATGGAAAAACATATTTTGGGCCAGAGTTGAAAAATGACAATTGTCACATTCATGAGGTGCTGTAAAGAAATAGCTACATTGTAAATTTGTGGTGAAAATATTACAAATTACCCCAGTTGCAAACCTGCTTTTGCAAACTTCAATGTAGGCTCAGAATGTTATTGTTTTTTAATATTTTACACCAAATTTTCAACATAGCCTTCTTATGAGCCCATATCATGAAAAAGGTCAGAGAAAATTTTCAATTCCTACCCAAAAGGTGAATTTGCGCAGGGACCATGAAATCACCTATTAGGATGCGAAAAAACATTTTGGCCAGGATTTGAAAAATGACAGCTATTACATTCATGAGATGCAGTAAAGATATGGCTATATTCTAAATTTTGGATAAAAAATATTGAAAATTACCAAAGTTATGAGCATGCATTCACAAAAATCAACGTAGAATCCTTACTTTGTTGTTTTTTAACATTTTTACACCAAATTTGCAACACAACCTTCTTATGTTCCCACCTCATGAACAAAAGGGCAGAGAACATTTTCAAGTCCTTCCTGAAAGGTGATTTCATGCAGGAACCGCAAAATCACCTTCTGGGACAGATTTGCCTTATGACAGCTCAATTGTACATGATGTGGGGTTCCAAAAAAGGCATTTTGAAAATTTGGGCCAAAAATACATTAAAAAATTACCAAATTGTGCCAGTAAGTTTAAAACATCATTGAAATACATTGAATCACATACTTGTTTGTTCAGTTTGCTGTATGGATTTGAAGAGTGAAGTTGTGTCTGCAGTCCAGAGAGGATTATGACATTGGACCCCCGATGGGTAAGTAATGGCTTGGGGGGTACAGGGTGGCAGGTGCTGAGTGGGAGGGTGGGGTGGGGGAGTACAGTGACTACAAAACATAGATGGACTTTTTTTTTTACAGGATTAAAAAAAATGGAGGATTCCCGCACTGGAGGATTGGACACCCCTTATTGTCACTGTTATGTTTCTGAGGGAGTGGGGTTGTGGATGCTGAGAAGGAGGGTCTCAGTTGGGGGGAGAAAAGTTTTTAAAAAAAGAAATAACTGTGCATGTGTGGTAGAGGATGCAGGGGGGAATGATGATTCCTGCACTGGGGGATTGGCCACCTCCCAGTGCCACTGTTTTGTTTCTGGGAGGATGATTGGGGTTGTGGGTGTTGAGGGGGTCAGGTGGGGGAACTATAAAAATATTAAAAAGCACATGCATGCTGTAGTGGAGGAGTATTTCATGATCGGGACACTGGGGGATTCCACACCCTCAGTGCCACTACTATGTTTCTGGGGGTGTGTGGGGGTGCTGAGAGGGATAGTTGGGGGAGATATGTATATTTTAAAAGAAATTGACTGCAGACAGTAAACAACTACAGCATGGAGTGTTTCACTACAGATGCAGAGGGGACTGTGTTGACACTCCAATATGTTGCTCCATCGCAAGGAATGCAAGAGTCCTCCTCTCATAGCATGAGGTCTGCAGGGCACTGCCCATTGCAGCCTTAAAGCATCACACCAAAATTCCACACTATCTGGGTGTAGAGATGGGCTGAAGAAAAATTTTGCAGGTGAAATTCCTGCAAAATCGGCAATTTCACAAAACTAGAGTGTTCCATGAAATATTTTACAGAAGTGAAATGGCACAATTCCACTAGAAATTCTCCCTGACCCCCCACATATATAATATTATCCTTAGTGATCTAGTGATCCCAGTCCCTGATCCATCCCCTTTTCCCAAAATGAAAGTTGTTTTAAAATATTCCCTGGCTGGTGGTCTAGTGAACACCCTTTCCTCCCTCCCTATCCCAATAGAGCCCCTTTCCAAGTACATTTTTTTAACATTACCTGGTGGTCTAATGGTCCCCCCACCCCAGTAGCCGGTGTCCACCCCCTTCCTCCCTCATCCCAAAACAGATGAGGCCACTGCACATGCTCATTCATTCATATAAAAAAGAAGAAAGCAATTAACCCCATCACTCATCTGCCTGTAGTTTATGTTTAAATATCATTCCCTGGTGGTCTAGTGGCCCACCCCACCCCCACAACCCAGCAAGTACAGTTCTACCCCACTCCCCCTTTCTGGGCCATTGGTTCAGCCCTCCGCTCTCCTCCACAGCCCGAAACCCACTGAAATGTCAATGAATGAGTGCAGGTGCACATGCTCATTCATTCACATCTAAGTGAGCTGCTGGCTGTGGAGGAGAGTTGAGGGCTAAGCCAGTGTTTCAGGATGGGAGGAGCAGGGTGGGAAAGTACTTGCTGGGTTGTGGGGCTGGATGGACCACTAGACCACCAATAAATAATATTTAAAAAAACTACAGGTGGATGAGTGATGGGGTCAGGGAGAGATCTCTAGCTACCAGGGTTAATTTATTTTTTTTTTTATATGAATGAATGAGTGCATGCAAACCACAGGATATGCTCATTCATTCATATGTCAGTGGCCCACTCTGTTTTGGGATGGGGAGGAGCAGGGTGGGACACTAGATGCTGGAGTGAGGGCCGGGGGCCACTAGACCACCAGGTATGATACAAAAACATACTGGGGAAGGGGGTCAATCGGGATAAGGAGGGAGGAGGGTTCACTAGACCACCAGGGAATATTTAAAAAAACTTACATTTTGGTTAAAGGGGATAAATCAGGTACAGGGAGGGAAAGGAGTTCACTACATCACCAAGGATAGAATTATATATGTGGGAAATTGATGGGGAGGTCGTCCAGCACTGGACACGGGGGGGTGGGGGTGGTTTGGGTTGGGAGTTTTACCACAAGTGAGATTTTTTTTTTTAATATGGAGTGGCCCATAGGTAATCTATTCAGAGCTCAGAATTTTGCATTTTGTGGGCAAGATTCCACCATTATCAGGAGGAATTTTGCATTTTGTGGGCAAAATTCAGTTTATATATTAGAACGTAATTTCACATTTCGCTTCCTCAAAAAATTTCTTGAAATACACTAATATTGCAAAAAGTTTTGCAGAATGAAATTTGTCAGTTTCACCCATCTCTAGGGTGCAAGGCAATGAGGAAAAAACTGCAAAAAATTGTGACTTTTAAGATTTTTGCACTATCTGGATCTCAGAATCTGTACATCTGACCAGAGCAAAAGATACCACATGAAGAGATCTGCCCCATGGGCATGCCAAATTTTGTGCAAATCCATTAATCAGTTGCAAAGTTATTAAAGTGCAAAATTTGAGGTTTAACATTAAACTTGCTTCTCAACCCTAACTATAGGCGTGACGAAAGCCCCTATGAGATATATATATATATATATATATATATTATGGCAAAAACTTCCTTTAATGCATCAGTTAGGGTTGTTCACAGTGACAAAAGTGAGGAAATTCAGTGTTAGGGTTGCCACCCTTGAACCCCATGCCCACCCTGCCCCCACCACAGGCATCTGGGTGTGCGTTGGGGTCATCAGCCCTAACTCTCACCCCATTCCTTGTGTAAATAAGCTGAGGTGGTGCAGTATGGGAGAATGGGTGAGAGTTGGGACGATGACCCAATGCACACCCTGATACTGTTGATGAAACAGTGAGGTAATGAGGAATGCTAGGTTGCAACAACACTGAATTTTCACTTTGTTGCTAATAAACAACCTAACTAGATGCACTAAACAGAGTTTTTTCCATGAATTTCCCTTCTTTTTGAGAATGTGCACTATAAATAGTGAATAGAATGTGGTGGTGGGTTCACCATGTGCATTTTTGTCACTTTACTGCACAAAAACTTTGACCAACTGAAATAAAAATTGGTAAATGAAGACATGTACCATACCACAACATGTATAACAAATACTATCTGAATCTGTTCAACAGTTGTGCAGCGTCACACCGGGAAAACTGCGCAGGAGTGCCGAAAATAACAGTTTTGCCAATTCGGTACACAAGAACCATATATCCGATGGAACCAAAAATTGTTAAAAGCAGACATGTACCATAGCACACTGTGTGTCCAGAATTGTGTGTACATTCATTCAACGGTTACACAGTGCTATGACCAAACAATGTAACATGCATAATTCAGCAACTGTAAGTGCCAGTGACCCACAAATTGTTGCAATCAAAGATATATTATACATCTTTGTACATTCCGAATACCAGGCAAATCGAACACAGTTCAGAAGTTATTGAAGTGTAATGAACCAAATTTTCATTCGTTAGAGTGGTATAATTCTGCACCTGTTAATGTTTTACACACCAAACCACTGCAAGGCACCTCTGTACCACTAGGGCTACCTATGCTATAAATTTCAAGCCAGTAGCACCATGCAGAATACTATTCACAAAACATTAACTGTGTCACACAGTATCTCTGCAGTGAATAATTTTTCCAACATGTAGACAGCATTATTCACATCCCCATGACAACCACTCAACAAGTTCCAAATTTCATGTGAAAAGACCAAATTATTCCAGAGATATTCAATTGTTACATTTCTGCACCTTTAAGAAGTCTCACATCATGAAATAGTGGAAATCACAGCCGGAAATATGCTAAAATGGCAGGCCTGTCAGACAAAAAGTCTGACTGCCAGGGGAGGCCAACTTCAAATGGCAATAACTGTGGAATGGAACATTTTCTCACCAAAAAAGACCTGCCATATTCTGTGAACAAAGGTCTGGCGACATGGTAAGTTTCAGCTCAATCAACCACACACCGGCTGCTCTGAAACTGTGCAGGAGTGCCACAAATAACATTTTTGCCACCTTGCTACACAAGAACCATATATCCAACGAAACCGAAAATTGTTAAAAGAAGACGTACCACAGCACACCGTTATTCCAGAATTGTGTGTACATCCATTAAATGGTTGCACAGCATCATGGGCAAACAACATAACATGCACAATTCAGCTACCATGAGTGCCAGTGACCTGAAAATTGTCACAGTCAAAGATGTATTATAAATCTTTGTACATTCCAAATGCTAGGCAAATCGGATACACAGTTCAGAAGTTATTGAAGTGTAATGAACAAAATTTTCATTCATCCAAGTGGCATAATTCTGCACCTGTTAATATTTTACACAGCAAACCACTGCAAGGCACCTCAGTACCACTAGTGCTACCTGCGCTATCAATTTCAAGCCAGTAGCACCATGCAGAACACTATGCGGCAAAGGTTAACTGCATCACGCAGTTTCACCATAGTGAATTATTTTTCCAACATGTAAACATCATCATTCACATCCCCAGGACATCCGCTCAATACCCTCTAAATTTCATGTGAAAAGACCAAACTGTTCCAGAGATATTCAGTCTTTACATTTCTGCACCTTTAAGAAGTCTTCCACCACAAAATGGTGGAAATTGTGGCCAAAAATGCACTAAAATGGCAGACCTGGCAGACAAAAAATCAGTAACTGTGAAGAGGGTTACTTCAAATAGCAATAACTCTGGAATGGAACAATATTTTTCACCAAACAAAAACAGGCATTTTCCTTGAACAAATGTCTTTCTAAGTGCCAAGTTTCAGACCAATCAGCCATGCACTGACTGCACTACATGTCGTGGAAGACAGTGCAGAAAAATAGCAAAAACAATGTTTTGCACTGCACTATGCAAATGCAAAAACACAAACGGTAACGTTAACACAAATGGTGATGGAAACAGTGAGGTGAAAGAAAATAGTAACACTAACCATAACGCAAAAGCAAGCTCAAAAGATAACACATATGGTGATGCAAACAGAAACGATAATGCAAATGGTAAGAGAAACGCAAGCACAAATGTAAATGAAAATAGAAATGGTAACGCAAATGCTAACAGCAACAGAAACACAAATGGAATTGAAAACGGTAATGCAAATGTTAACAGCAATAGAAACACAAATGGTAATGGAACCGGTAACAAAAATGCAAACGCTAACACAAACACAAACAGAAATGAAATGTTAATGGCAATGACAACACTGAAGGAAACAGTAATGCACTTGACAATGGAAACACTACCAAAAACACAATCTCTAAGGCCAACAGAAACACAAATGCAAAAGGTAACGAAAACGCAAACGGTAACGGTAACACAATTGGAAGCACAAATGGTTACAGTAATGCCAACGATGACACCAAAGAAAACAGTAATGCAAATGGAAACTCAAAATGCAAGCACGTATGCAAACACAAATGGTAATGCACACGGTCACGGTAATGCAATTGGAAACTCAAATGCTTATGGTAACACCAACAATGATGCCAAAGAAAACACAAATACAAACAAAAATGCAAACACAAGTGCAAAGTACTTTCGCAAATCATGACACTTTCACAAATGAAATCATGAAAGTGTTGCATATACAAAAGTACTTTGTGACACTACTTTTTACAAAAATTTAAAAAACATATTTCTGGGGTGTTTTACCCCCAAAAAAGACATGGCTAGCATCCTCAGGGCTCGACTAGGTGAATACAACAAGAATTGTGTTCCTAGAGGGTCCTGAATTTAAATGCCAAGCATTTCTGTGGCCACCAGCTGAAAACAAGATGGCTGATTTGCAACACTACAAGGGTCATTTGCGAAAGTAAAAAGTGCATTTGTGACGCTTTCGCATATTTTGTTAACTTTTCCCATTGACTATAATGAGGAACTTGTTTTTTTAATAGTTTTTGAACTGTTTAATATTTTTTCATAACATCTTTGAAAGGCACATCGGGGACCCTGGTTGCATGTTCCCGGAAGGTTTCAGACCAGTCACGCAAACCGTGTGACCTACAGGCATGAGCAAAGAATGCTCAAAAATGCATAACCTGTGCATTTTTTGGCACTCTATAGCTACGCAACCATACATCTGACTGTAACGAAATGTGGCAAGTCCAGAGATCTATGATACCAAACTGAGCTTACCAAATTTCAGGTAAATCCATCTTATGATGGCAAAGTTGTTAAGCTGCTGAATTTCAGATTTAACCTTAAATGGGGTACTCAGCCCTAACTGTAGTGGCACTACTGTGCCACTATAATATATACCTATATATACATATTAGACAGTGTTTGTGTGGGTGTACAAAAAAGCACTTTTTTGAAAGAATAGAGCTTTCAGAAAAAAAATGGTTACATTATATTTTACATACAATTGTCTAATGCCTGTATTGGGGTTCATGCATGCTCCATTCACTGGATGTTGTATAAAAACTATAAAAAGATGATGATGATGATGTAGCATGACCTGTTGAACACAATGCAACCCCAGAAAGAAAAACATATGCAGCTTTCTGTACAAATACTGAAATGAAGCAATATCATGTGGTTTCTTTGCAGGATAAAGGTGTTTATCTGTAAATGAATGGCAAATGTTGGAGCACAGGGTAACTTGTGATTGATTTACTTATGTCTTCTTTTATCAACATTCACATTTCATTTTTTCTCTTTTCATGAGAATAAGATTCAATATTCCTGTTTGTCAAGATGGAACATTTTCAAAATAGGAAAACCCCATGGGCTTCAAGAGATATATGCCAACTTAGAACCCAGTTCTGATGTAATCTTGTTTTCAGTTTTACTGCTCAGAGGTTTAATGCACAGGGAGGTCAAGTGACAGAGTTGCTTAAGGTTGACCACTGAGTAAATAGCTTTGGTGTGTGATTTGAGCCTGTGTCTCCCATTTCACAGCTTGCTGCTCCTGTCACAAGAACACACTGTTTCCCTAAATGTATTTAATAGTTAACGGGTATTTGAAAGGTTTAATGAGAACCTTGGCCATAACATATCTTTATTTAAGATACAATACCTACATTCCAGTTACAAACTTACATTCTTACATCAAGGCTTTAGCTCAGTACTCATTTTCTACATGCCCATTTCAAAATAAGTCTCTTTCACTGCATGGATCAATAGAACTTACTGTATGTTAAATTAGTTGTATACAATTGCCTTCACCAGCTGTATGCATCTTCATAGGCATGTTTGGTATTTCAAGGTGTATTCCATAGGAGGCAATACGGTCAAGTGGTTAAAGCACTAGCTTGTGAACCACAGGATCACAGGCTGAAATCACAGGAGAGTCACATACTCACTGTGTGACCTTTTGCAAGTCACTTAACCTTCCAGTTCCCAGGTCATTCAGCTGCAAAATTAGGTAGAAGTCAGACCCCACAAGGAAACAATTCCCTCTGCTGGGCTATCCTGGGTAAATAAACAGTACAATAAATAAAATAAAAATAAAAGATATTCCTTAAGAGAGTGCATTAAATATGATTTTAAGTGATACATACAGTATCACCCATTGTAAGGTAATGGTGGCTGTGGTGGTAGCATGTCAAGTCCATGAGTGTCATTAGCATGTGTTAAATACCGTGCATTGAAAAGCACAAAAGTTATGTGCACATGGCATCACTTTGAGTGTAGGTCCGGAACATGAATGTGGTTGGTAATAACTGTAAAATGTCAATTCATTGAGGAAGGGTATATCACCTTTGTATGTCAGACCTCAGAGTTGATTGTATTCAGTTATGGGGGCAGGAGTGAAGCCTGGACCATGACAGCATAGCCCACCTCAACAAAATTATTGAAGAGAGGTTGCAGGTATTGTTTATTGATGCTGTGTTCAAGAAGTTTTTTGGCAAGCTGAAGTCTGCTAGTGCATGGCACAGAGATCAGAGTTACTGCCTCTGAGTGCTTGTTGTACATGCAGCAGACCAGGGTTCTATTACATGAAAGGATTTTTTTTGTGGTGTTCTGTGTTGCCTGCTGCTCTCTCCCTGAGTTTCATCTCCCCCACCGAGTTTGAACCTTACATCCACATGACCTCCCCTGAGTTGTGTCTCCCAGAGTTGCATCCCCCCCACTCCGGAGTTGTGTCCCCCCCCCGGAGTCATATCCTTCCAAGGGTTATGCCACCATAGTATGTGTTTCTGCGGCAGTAAGGTGCATTGAGTTTACTTTTCTCCGGTTTGGTTTTTACATCATTTCTTTGCACAATATTGTTATTTGCTGTCTTTGCTGTGTGTTTTTTTTACTGTGCTGTTTTGTCTTTCAATGGGTTGATGTGGAACTGACTGTGGTGAGGCCAGTGCTCAAGAGGCATTTCTTGGACTTTAACAACCTGCTAAATTATTGATCTATGCTACCTCAAACCTGCTATTTTAGCTAAGGCTGTTGAGAGAGGGATAGGAGAGATTGCTGAACATCTATAAACCAACATATTGGGGCCATTACATTCTGAGTTCAGATAGTGCCATTGAATTGAGACAGTCCTAGTCAAGGTTTGTTGTGATCGTCCTCCAGCAAGATACCATGGTGAGGTATTAGTATTGATTTTCCTCCATCTGTTATCAGCATTTGATGTGGACCACCAGGTTGCTAAATATGAGAATTTCTCTGCTACTATGCTCAACAAAACTGACTCACAGTCCTAAAATAGGGTGGCATTGTCACTGAAAGGGGGCCAATGTCAGTTGCAACTAAAAGAGTGTACTTCTGAAAAAAAAGGGGCAACTTGCATTATTATAAGCATAACATGCTCAGCATTGTACTGGACTGGTTTTTTAATTATTTGAATTCTAAATTTGCTCAGCTTAGTTTGTTGAGCAGATTCCTGTGCTTGGACTCTCCATCCTGTCTGTGTAATGTTTTCAAACTTTGTACCAACAAAAGGAGTCTTAGGTCAGAAACTTGTGTTGTGCATAACTTACTATTAAAATATACATTGTAGGTCAGTGATACTTTAGTTATAATGAATCAAAATCTTGGAATATTGTCCCATTTTATCTTTGAAATCCCTTAAAACCAAAACCTTTTGCTGTGTCTTTGAAATCATATTTAAAGCAACAAAACAAATATTTCTGTAATTTGCAAGTTATGCTGTAGATATCCATTAGCTTGCTTTTCTTTTGTTATACTTGTATCTGTATGTGCTATTGTATGTTATTTGATCTATGATCCCAGTCATGCCTGAAAAAGGAGCTACACTCCAGTGTGTTTATCTAATTAACACATAATTAAAAAAGCAAATGTTTGCATGGTTCCAGTCTTTTCTCCTAGACAGGAAGCAGAGGGAGGTGACAGGATGTTTTTGGACATCTAAAATAGCACTGGAATGTGACATGCCTAAGGGTTTGCCCTCTTTCCAATGTTCACAGAATTTATGCTTCTGCTAGATGATCATGAGGATAGGCAGCAATGGGCTTAACAGCTATGCAGATGAAATCCAACTCTATCTGCCCTTTGCGCTTGACAGGTGCTCATCTGTGCTACTGTTACAACAATTCCTGCCAGATATCAGAAACTGGATGGCCTTCAACTGGCTGGCACTAAAGCCTGCTAAATATAGTTTCTTTTAGGCTCTGATCAGCAGGCATCAACATTTTGTCACAGCCTCAAGCTGCCTCTCCTTGATGGAGTTCAGCTTGAGGTGGTTAGAGCAGTTTACAGCCTGAGCATAGTCTTTGATGAGATACTGCCACTTGAATTCCAGGTGTTGGCAGTAGTCAAGGGCTGCATTTGCCAGCAGCCAAACGATGCCAGGCTGCACCCAATCATTGAACCCACTGATCTGATAACGCTGATACATGTTTTTCTCTCATCTCAACTGAACAACTGGGATGCACTCTACCAGGCTTTTCCATGTGGTCAGATCTGATGTGCAGAATGTGGCATTGAGACCTTTGTGCACTGCAGTGGCTGCCTGTAGGAAGAGAGAATTGACTATATGGTCACAGAAACAGAACTGGCTCACCTTAGGGTGGTGGTGCATCACTGCACTCTGGATACAGTACAAAAATGCTTAGGATCAGCACTCACACTTGTTTCCTACCCGGAACAAAACAAACAGGTTCCATATAATAGCATCAGATTTATTCACTGGTGGGCAAACAGCGCAAAATTAGCAGAGCAGTCAGGGATGGAGCACTGCTGAGCTAATGTTTCACTCCTCCTCCTACTAGGAGCTTCATTAGAGGTTGTGAAGCCAATGACAAAACAGCATTTTATACATTTCCACACAGTCACATGGTCATTAGAAAACATCCTAATTCACTCTACAGTATACACATAAAGTACAATAAGTGCAGCATTACAACTCAAGTCAAAAGTTAAAATATCAGCCGTATTTCCAAAGCTAACCATATGAATAAGATGCCCATAAATACTCTATTAACAGAGATGCAAAGAAAATCCCTTCTTCACATTTCAGTACTGCAAATCCATTTTGAACTACCTGGAAAGAAATTAGTACAATAAATGACATATAGTTCATTAAAACAAAGGTCAATAATTCATGTAAATGGCTAATCTAAGCCAACGCAGCATCATAGTCTCTTACAAATCAAAGCAGCATTGCTCTGCCCACCCCAACTTGCAGTGTCTTAACACCTTGACTCTTACTCTGTCAAACCCTCCCACACTCACTCTGTTAACACCTTCCCCACTCGCACTCTGTTACCCCCCCCCAACTCTGGCCCACTCACTCTTTCATTTTAACCAGGCTCATGTCCCGGGGTTATTTCATGGAGGCACTTGCAACTGGTAGTGCTAACAACAGTCACTGCTCACTCTACATATGCTGCTCATGACCTTCATGCAGCATCTCAATCTCTGTCCTCTCTGTCCTTCCCCAGACTCACACAGAATGGGCAAAAACTGTAGGGCAATTTTGAAGGGGGACTTAGAATATGCCACCGCACAACATGTAGTCAGCCATGGCCCAAATTCCAAACAAGGTTTCAAATTTATGGGCATTGATAAAATACTGCCCAATCCCAGAGGTGGGAATTTTGATGATGAGATTTTAAAAAAGGAGGCATTCTGGATCTTTACATTGGGTACCACACACTGGCTTGGCCTATGCAAAGGTTTTGATCTGACACCATATTTAAGATAATGTGTTTTAGTAACTGTCCTGTTTTAGAGAGTTTCACTTGAATATATAGAAATTAATATATTTCCTTGTGTTGTCTTCTAGTGACAAATAAACAGTTTTATAACATGGGCAAAGATGTTTCTGTGATCTGATTGGTGGAGATTCATCAGGTGACCATTGATTAATCTCTGTTAATCAGTCAGCTCCTTTTGTGTGGTAATCAGTCTCCTGTTAAACATATGTACACCCTACCAGATCTTGTTGATGTCAGACACAAAAACTGTTTTCTAAATGTAGCCATGTTGTTATTGCTGTTTGGTGAGAGTGAATCTCATATCAGATTTCCCACCCACCCACTCGGTGGACACTGCAGTATTGGGTGACTTTTGAAAATGTATGTGATCCAATGACCCAATGCACAGTGTATCTACCCACTTCTGCAGAGTAAAGAAAGTGTGCAAGTAACCAGCCATGCCCCGAGTGCTAGTGCAGCCGAAAGGAGATCTAGCAGGGACCCACAGAACAAAACTGTTCTGTGTGTCTTTTGTGCATCTGGGCACCCTATTCCACTATCGCTGCTGTTGCTCTGCACTTCCTGTTCATTCCCACCCACCTGCCCTACAGTCATGAGTAGCATCGCAAGTCACAGACCCCGGTAACCTGATGCTCCATTCTTGTCGGCATCTGAGGCACCACACAGTGACCTCATAGACATGGAAGTAATGAATAGCATGGTCTACAATCTCTGGATTACAGAATAATATGTCACATTTGCCACCTGAGAAAGCAGCCTGTGTCCCTCTACATATGACAGGTGCCATGGGAGGCTGAGTGATGGGAGACCTGGATAAAGAGAGAGAGAGTTCTAGCGGCAGAGCGTAAAGTAAGTTACAAGTAGCAGGTGTGCGATAAGTGGACAGAAAGATAAATTCTTTCCCATTATTGGGTTTACTGTCCCTATTTGTGTATTTGTGTATTTTTGTGTCCGTGACAAGAAGACAAGAGAGACGCTGTGATAGGCAGAGAGACAGGCAGTGCTGTCTTAGTTTCTACACACAGTACTTTCCTGACAGAATGTGTGTCATAGAAGCACAGACAGCAGTGCCTAACATTGTTCTGACAGCATACTAACAAGTTCAGATGCTCCTTGACTGCAGTCTGTAGACCTGTTTACCACAAGCTAGTGTTTCTAGAGCTATTTTCTAGTGGCAGAACACAAAGTAGTGTGGAACTGCAACCAAAACTAGTGGAGGAACACAAAATAGTTCCCACATTATTTTCCTGTTATTCCACTAGTTTTGGTCCATTTCTCTCCACATGTAGCCCATGTTATAAGTGCAATAATTCTCGACAGGGTGTGCGGTTATTGGGGATTAATTAATACCCAATGTGCTGTGAGGATACTCGACCTGCAACCTCGTGCCTCACAACACACCCAGGGTGTTGATTAATCCCCAGTAACCACACATCCTGTCTTGGGTTATTGCTTACTTACTCCTATGCTGTAAGTGAAAATATTTTGCCTCAGCAACAGCCAAAGGGAAAGAGGAGTGTGTTTGAGTATACCTAGCTGTAATGAGAAAGCATTAAGTATTGTAACTGTAAAATTGAGCACAAAAGATTTAAACTTAAATGTAAGCAGCCACACATTCCCATAATAGAATAAACCAAAGCATGAACTTTTTAATAAAGAAGGTATGGTAGCATTTCAGTGCTTCTTCCTAGCCACCCAGCACTTCGACTCCTCGCGAGTCTTCCTCAGGGGTGTGGCCAGGTAAGGGATCACATCACTTAAGTAGCACATACGTTACATATTAATGATGGTGTCACAGATAATTAACATTTCAAGAAGATAATTATAATAGCTTGTGTGCATTTAAATGATCTCAAACCTCAATAATCCATTAATTCAATAATGTGTTTATCAAACAAAGGTTTTTATATATCTAAATCATACAGAGAAAAGAAACTATTATAAAACACCAGTGCTAATGCTTACTTGCTTTTAAACTCACCATGTAACTTTTATAGGTTTAACATATCATGACTCAATTATCATAATTCATAATACATGCACATCAAACTCATATTTTTGGAGTAGCTAAACAGCACTAACAATGAGAAGAAGAAAAAGAGGGAAATTGTAGTGTGTAAAAGGGGGTGGAGGAAGGGAAAAAAGTTTCAAAAGCTGGTGATTAAAAATTGGAAGAGACTGATTTTTTGGATATCATTAAGGTGTCATTAAGGTATCAAAGGCAACCATGTAATATCAATAATAATATTATCTTATACTTTATACTTTAATGTCTTTTAAGTAATGATTGAGATGATTCATTACCAGACTCAAGGGAAATAATATCATATCAACCACCGATCTAGGATCAGAACAGTCCCAAGTAATAGAACCTGCAAGGTGGCATAGGGCTGTTAAGAGCCGGTAGCTACCTCCAGAGTGTCAGGAAAATAAATTTAAGCCAAGTTCCACCTTCTGCCCTAATATATACAATAGTGTTATCAATACTTTTGAAACAATTGTTTGTCAACAGGTTAAAACAATTCTCAATGATGATGATCCCCCAAGTGCAACCTTAGTTTTAAAGAACATTCTGTTTCAAGAAAATTATCAGGAAATAAGCAGATAGTCATTAAGCCAGCTGACAAGGGGGTCAACATTGTCATTCTGAACAGAGACCATTTTACAGAAATAGTGTCTAAATTGTTGAATAATGAAAGGAATTATGGAAAGTTGCATTTTGACCCCACAGCTGTTTTCAGAAAGGAACTGCACAGTTTAATATCTAGAGCATTGTCTAAGGGTGACATTACTGAACAAGAATTTCAGTATATATATATGGACTGAGTATCCCATTATACCAGGCTTCTACATCCTCCCAAAAGTTCACAAGGATAGTTTAAATCCACCAGGGTGCCCCTTAGTATTGGGCACAGGTGGACTCACACAGAATTTGGGCAAGTTTATTGATTTCTTTTTACAGCACAGTGTCCTCACATTGGATTCCTATATTAGAAATACCAAGGACTTACTTAACAAGTTAAATGATGTTAAATGGGAGCAAGACATGTGTTGGTTCGGAATTGATGTAGAATCCCTCTACATGTTTATACAACACCTACAGGACATTTCAGCTGTGCAGTTCTTTCTTGATGAAAGGTCATTTTCTGAAAACATACCAAGTGATTTCATAGTGGCTTCTCTGGAATTCATTCTAAATCACAATTACTTCAGATTTGAAGATCAATTTTTTGTACAGAAGTGTGGAACAGCCATGGGTGCAGCCATGGCACCTAGTTATGCTAATCTGTTCCTGGGTCATTGGGAATGCAGCATTGTGTTTAGTGAGTTAAATTCATACAGAGCACACATCAAGTACTGGTACCACTTTATTGATGATGTGCTCTGTATTTGGCAAGGGGATACCACTAAGATACCATTTTTTGTTGAATGGTTAAATTAAAACAACCTCAACCTGAAATTCACAAATGAATCAGAAAGCCACACACTTAATTTTTTAGACCTCATGTTAACTGTGGATGACAATTTAAATATTGTTAACACTAAATGCTATAGGAAACTCACTGCCACCAATTCAGTCCTTCATGCAGATAGTGCATACCCCAAACACCTCAAAGACTTGATTCCCTATATCCAACTGATTAGAATAAGGCGTAACTGCAGCACAGCAGAACATTTTGAACTACAGGCAGAAGAACTTATTGGCATATTTAGGGAAATAGGTTGTGACCCAGCAAATGCTAACAGAACAAAAAAAAAAAAAACAAGACTCTGACTTTGGATAGAACTACACTGCTATTAGAGTACCAAACAACATCCCACACACAACCATGTACATTCATCACCGAATATAACCACAAAGCATGCAGGATAGGTAATATTATTTATAAAAGTTGGCCCATCTTACTTAGTGATAGTGTAGTGGGTGAATCAGGTGGAAAAAGTCCCAGAGAATCATTTAGCAGAGCCAAACACCTTAAAGATCAGTTAGTTCACAGCAGGCTTGATAGCATTGCTATGGAAACAAAGAGCACTTGGCTACCACAATGCACACATGAATTTTTCAAATGTGCAAGATGTAACATATGCAGATATACAACACCTGGGAAATGCTTTGAACACCCTAGAAATTCTGACAGTGAAGTAGAATTCAGACAGTTGATCATGTTTAACATTAGCTATGTGGTATATGGGCTGTGGTGCAGTTGCACTCTCCTATATGTAGGCAAGACAGTGTGTCTGTTAAAGCAACGGATCCAGGAACTCAATCTCTATTGCTAACATTAAAACTGGCACTCCTGTGGGCCAACATTTCAACCTATTGCATGAATCCAAATCTGACACTATTCAGTTTATGGGCCTTGAATGGATTCCACCACTTAAGTTTGGTGGCAATAGGCCCAATCTATTATTAGAAACAAAAGCATGTGGATCTATAAACTTGATTGTTTTAAACACAGTAGGTTGAATGACAGATGGGACCTAAAATCTATTTTGAAACGCAAGAGATAAGATGATATGCCTAATTATTCTGTAAAATGTTATTTCTATGATCAATACTTAATAAGCATTTTTTGTCTTTTTCTTTTTCTTCTTTGCAGGTTCTATTACTTGGGACTGTCCTGATCCTGGACTGGGGGCTGCCATGATATTATTTCCCTTGAGTCTGGTAATGGATCATCTCAATCAGTACTTAAAAGACATTGAAGTATAAAGTATAAGATAATATTATTATTGATATTACATGGTCACCTTTAACACCTTAATGGGATCCAAAGAATCAACCTTTTCCATTTTTTGCTCACCAGTTTTCAAACTTTTTTCTCTCCCCCCCTTTACACACTACCATTTCCCTCTTTTTCTTCTTCTCATTGTTAGCACTGTTTAGCTGCTCCAAAAATATGAGTTAGCTGTACATTTATTATGAATTATGATGAGTTTAAAAGCAAGTAAGCATTAGTACTGGTGTTTTATAATAGTTTCTTTTCTCTGTATGATTTAGATATATAAAAACTTTTGTTTGATAAATATGTTATTGAATTAATAGATTATTGAGCTTTGAGATAATTTAAATACACACAAGCTATTACGATTATCTCCTTCAAATGATAATTATCTGTGACACCATCATTAATATGAAATGTATGTGCTACTTCAGCGATGTGATCCCTTACCTGGCCACACCCCTGAGGAAGATTCATGAGAAGTCGAAGCACTGTGTGACTAGGAAGGAGCACTGAAATGTTACCAGACCTTCCTTATTAAAAAGTTTATGCATTAGCTTCAATAGTGGACCTTTTTGTCTACTGAGGTGGTCTTGAGTGCTATGTCTTTTTGGTTTGTTCTGCAAAACTCTGAGGCTGGCTGCCTCTTTCATGAGCACCGTTCTGAGTGGCACTGGTTTTGGCTGCTTTTGGGATTTTCACTGTTCCCATTTAGTCATGTTCTGAAAAACACTTAAGAACTAACATTTTTAAATATTTTTTTTTTTACATATTTATGTGGTTGTATTTATATTGCACTGATTCACTTTCGGTATTTTCTATTGGATGGTGATAGATAATGATCAATCAATCAATCAAAATCTTTATTTAACCACGCAATCACCATTGAGCATAACTCATTTTTGAGGTGGACCTGGGGTATACAGGATAAGACAGGTCAGAAAGATACAATGAACAATATACAGGCAGGAATAAAATACAGTATAAACAAAAAATATACACAGGGATAACATCAAAGGCATATACAGTGATGAAGGACAGTTGGAATCTGGATCAGGGAACTAAACTGATAACACAACATACAAGTATATATGAAATTATACATGAATAGATATAACAGTCAATGGGAACAGTAGATTAAAAGGCGCCCAATGTACACTGTAAGTAAAGGTCCAGGGTAGGGGAAAGGGTTAAAAGGCTACTCTAGGTGGTATTTGTAAGGAGGTAATAACAGCAGAGTAAGGGTACAATTGGGGACAGGGACGTAGGGGAGTTGAAAGAAATAAAAAAAAAACATTATTAATATGTGAACCACTGTAGAAGCAAAGAATCTAGGTTCAGCCAACAAAAGGATTCCAGGGGAGGAGGAGGAAAGAGAGACTGGGGGGTAGGAGGATGACAATTAACTAAAGAGTAGAGAGCAGTGGCAGCAGATAGTGGAAGGCAAAGGGAGAGCCCCAAAATATAAATGTCAGACACAGTATAACTGTGGAGGCAGGACTCATCTGGCTAGGGTTATAGGAATAATGGCATCAAGTGGTCTAGTGTACCCCCCTCCCCACTCACCCACTAAGCCCCACTGCCTCGCTTATCCCCGGTCAACCGGCGGGCAGCAGCACCCCACCCGCCTGCTGCCCCACCGCCTGCCAACTGACAGCTCAGTAGGGTTGCATGCCCATTGGTTCAGAGCGTGAGCCAAAGGGCATGTAGCCCATACCGTACAACACAGTCCAGATATGTTCATTCACATATCTGGGCTGAGTAGTACGATATGGGCTGCACACCCATTGGCTCACGCTGTGAACCAATGGGCGTGCAGCCCTACCGAGCTGTCAGTCGGCGGGTGGCGGGGTGGCAGGCAGGTGGGGTGCTGCCACCCGCCAGCTGACCGGGGGAGAGCAGAGCAGTGGGGCTCAGTGGACAGGTGGGGAGGGGGGTACACTAGATCACCAGGGTAATAGGAGTGTTCTATGTTTTACAGATGCCCACGATCAGGCAGAGTGCGGTCCACTGGACCTCCAGGGATATTGGACGGGAGGGTTCATACCGATGCCCGCAATCTGGCACATAGGGGTCCACTCGACCACCAGAGATATTGGACGAGGGTGTCTTTACACAGATGCCCATGATGGGGCATGGGGGGCACCATCAGGTGCAGCAGGAACTCGGGTGGCCACCCACAGGTGGCAGCTGCCATGTTGGGCCCTGCAATGTGGAAGCTTACCTGTGGGTGGCCATCATTTGTTCCTTTTTTTTGGGACTTAACTTTGTGCAGGTGCAGGTAGGGGTTGCACATGCATGACTCTGCACATACCGGGCTGAATATCGGGCTGTGCAGGTTATGCATGGGCACGCCCCCCCCACCTGTGCCTGCATACATTACTGATGTGCTCCGGTGCATTGGGATTTGTGCGGTGCACTTTTCCCTTTTGAATATCACTCCGGGGGGGGGAACATGGGTTGTGCATGGCGCAACACTGTTGCGCCATGCGCAACCCTTTTGAATATCTGGGCCAATGTTTTTTCATAACTTTTTCCTTTTTTTGACATTTTGACTAAAAATATTCAGCACAGTCTTTTTATGACAGCCCCCTCCCCCTGAACATAACAGGTGTTGTAAAATACTGGCCAAAGTGTCATTTCACACCACAAGAGCAAATACATGTTTTGGGCTGGATCTGAAAAATGACACTGTAACGTTAACGAGGTGGTTTGAAAAAAACGGCTATGTTGAGAGTTTGGGTCCAGTATATTGAAAATTACCACAGTTATGAGTGAGCAATGAAACATTTTAACATATCTTCATAACTTTGTTATTTTTTAATATTTTGACCCCAAAATTTCAACATGATGTGTTTATGACTCCACCTCATGAACCCGGTAGGTAAAATTTTTCAAATCTTGCCCAAAAGGGGATTTCCCAGACAGACTGGCAGATTTAAAAATCTTCAGCTACCTTGTTCATGAGGTGGAATCCTAAAAAAAAAACAGTAGATAATTTTTTGGGAAAATATAAAAAAATTGACAAAGTTATGAGTAAAAGTTAAATATGCATTGAGAATACATTAACAGCACTAACCTAATTTCTTCAATTCGAAGTCAGCATTTCAGGATGAGGATGCTGTTCAGCTCTATAATGGTGGTCCATTTTTAGGTAAGTAAAGAGTATTGGGGGTGGGTGATAAGTGGATGGCTAGGGCAGGGGTGTGTGTGGGAGTGGTTGGGACCACAAAAAATATTGATAAATGGTTTTCTTTGTTTCAAGAAAAAAAGGAAGACAAACAGATGTGGGCCTGTTTTCTTTATTACAGGTATACTGGCTGACTGTTTGGCAACACCAGGGGTGGGCACTCCAGTGTTGCTACATGTGGATGGTACAGGCACATGAGGGTTCAAGTACAACAGCACTGGGGGCTAGCACCCTGGTGCCTCTCACTGTTGGGGGGTGGAAGAGGGGGATACTGTAAGCTAGTATGGGGATTGGGCACCCAGGAGTCAGAAACACGTGGATGAATATGGTGGTGGGATTGGGCACCCACTGTCGTAAAGTGTTTCAGGATGGAGGGAGTGAGGCTACCAGCCCACAGGATTGGGCACCTGCTGGCCATTCTTTATGCAAAGACATGGGTCAGGAGTGAGGGGGTACCACTGGTGATATTGGGCACCTGATGGTCATTTTTAAAAGATGTGGGTCGAGATGGAGAGTGATACTAGCCAGCAGGTTTGGGTACCTTCCTGCTGTTTTGTAAAAGAAGTGAGGAGAGTGGAACATTCTATGGATAGCTGCAGGTGGCATTAGCATTGTGATCAAAAGTGATTTTTTTCACACTGCTTTCCTGGGCTATGGCTGACAAAAGCATTGTGAAGGAAATCACTGTCAATCATTTCACTAATACAAAAGTCCAGCTATCCATAAAATGTTAGCTTTTTCAGAAAATGAGACAGTTTTTAACTAAACTTCCAAGAGCAGGGTTATTCTTGATGCCCTACAGGGGGCATGCCTCAGACAGCTATTGTTGGAACCCACTCGGGAGAGAGCAGTCTTAGACCTGATACTCTCAAATGGGGAAGGAGAAAGGATCTCAGATTTGGAAATGGGCAGCCATCTGGGAACAAGTGACCAGCAAACAGTGTGGTTTACAATAAACACAGCCATAGAGTCAAGCCATACAAAAACAAGAGTATTGGACTTTAGGAAGGCTGACTTTGGGAAAATGAGAGAATGCCTTAGAAAAGCACTAGCAAGTGGGCAAGAAAGAGGGGTGGAGGAACAATGGGGAATAATCAAAACAGCCATCACAGAGGCAACAAGCCTTTGTGTGAAGCAAATCAATACAACAAAATGAAGGAAAAAAACACTATGTTCTCAAAAGAGGTGGCAGGGATGGTTAAGGAGAAAAGGATAGCATTCAGGAAATATAAGGAAACACAGAAGGAGCAGGACAGAGAACTTTATCAGTTAAAGCAGAAGGAGGCAGGGAAGGCAGTCAGAATAGCAAAGGCACAAACTGAGGCAAAGATAGCCAACTCTGTTAAGAAGGGGGGATAAAACTTTTTATAGGTACATTAAGGAGCGAAGAAAGACCAAGGGAAGGATGCAGAGACTTAATAAAGGGGAGGGAATGTGGGCAGACGGTGACAGTGAAAAAGCAGAAATGCTGAATGAATATTTCTGCTCAGTATTCACAACAGATGAGGAGGGGGAGGTGCCTAAACCAAACAAGGGAGAAACTCTGAATAGGGGGGTCGATACCAGTTCATTCACAGAAGAAAGGGTTTTGAAAGAACTCTTGAAACTGAGGGTGGACAAAGCAATGGGGCCTGAGGGGGATTCACCCAAGAATACTAAAAGAACTAAGGGTAGAACTAGTAACACCACAGACTATTCTCTTTAACAAATCATTGGAGGATGGAGTGGTACCTGAGGACTGGAGGAGGGCAAATGTGATTCCACTTCACAAAAGTGGGAGCAGGGTAGATGCAGGAAACTACAGACCAGTTAATTTGACTTCAGTGGCAGGGAAAATGATGGAATCACTTCTGAAGGAAAGAATTGTTGAGTACCTAGAGGCCAGTGGGGCACAGGACCCAAGGCAGCATGGTTTCACAGCAGGAAGGTCATGTCAGATGAACCTAATAGATTTCTTTGACTTGGTGACCAAGGTAGTAGACCAGGGAGGGGCTGTGGATATGGTCTACCTAGATTTTAGCGAGGCATTCGACACAGTCTCACACAAAAGATTAATATACAAGTTAGCCAGCCTTGGAGTGGGTCCCAAGGTGGTAGCCTGGATAAAAAACTGGCTGGACAACAGGACGCAAAAGGTAATAGTGAACGGAGTCCACAGTGAAGAAAGGAGGGTAACTAGAAAGGGTATCGCAGGGTTCGGTACTGGGACCGGTCCTCTTTAATATCTTTATAAGTGACATTGGAGAGCACCTGGAAGGAAAGGTATGCCTCTTTGCAGATGACACAAAGATCTGCAACAGGGTTGATACACTAGGTGGGGTGGAAAGAATGAAAAGGGACTTGGCAAGATTGGAGGAATGGTCAAATACATGGCAGCTCAGATTCAATGCAAAGAAGTGCAAGGTAATGCATCTGGGAAACAAAAACCCAGGGGAAGAGTACACAGTGGGAGGTAAGTTAATAACAACAACAAAAATTGAAAGAGACCTAGGAGTAATTATATCAGATGACCTAAAGGTGGGCAAGCAATGTGAGAAGGCAGTAAGGAGGGCTGGGGGGATACTGGGATGCATAGGGAGAGGCATCAACAGTAGAAAACAGGAAGTTGTTATCCCTCTCTACAGACAGTTAGTGAGACCCCATCTGGAGTACTGCGTGCTGTTCTGGAAACCCCATCTCCGCAAAGACATAGACAGAGTGGAGGCTGTTCAGAGGAGGGTAACCAAAATGGTGCAAGGTCTGCACCAGAAGACATATGAGGAGAGACTAAAGCAGCTTAATATGTATACCCTTGAGGAAAGGAGGGAGGGGGGACATGATAGAAACTTTCAAGTATCTCAAGGGAATTAACAAGGTACAAGAGGGCAGTATCTTTCAGAAGAAGAGATGTGCAAGAACAAGGGGGCACAATTTGAAGATAGAGGGGGACGGCTCAGAGGTAATGTTAGAAAGTATTTTTTCACAGAGAGAGAGTTGTGGATGCATGGAACAGCCTTCCTGAGGAGGTTGTGGAGTCAGGAACAGTGGGAGAATTCAAGAATGCATGGGACAGGCATAAGGCAATTCTATTGGGGGGCAGGAGGAAGTAAGTTGTTGATTAACTAGAATCTGCAGCTTATCCATCAGGTAGGGAAATGGGCAGACTGGGTGGGCCATGTGGTCCTTACCTGCTGTCAAATTCTATGTTTCTATGTTTCTAAAATTTCAAAAACAATACAAGTTTTAGACTTGATAATTGCAAAAGCATGCACCTTGGGCCTGAGTGTAGCAAACCTGTGAGTTTCAAATAAAAAAAATACATATTTTAGTTACAAGTGAGCAAAAAAAAATCTCTTAATTTTCATGAATTTTACCATTGTTGCACCTCTGTAGCTTTACTCCTCCAAACTGACTGACACAAAATTTTAAGGATCCAGAGATCCTGGCCCAGACTCCATATTTACCATACTTCAGGCAAATCAGCTGAATGAGGCAGTGTTACTAAAGTGCTAAAATCAGGATTTAACAATAAAGTGCTTACTCATCCCAAATATAGAGGTGTGACTGCTAAGTCAATATTAACAGATAGATAGACAGGCAGACAGACAGACAGGCAGACAGATAGATAGATAGATGGATCAGGGAGTGTCAAGGGGTTCCTTGCACTGTTTTTGTGTGTTCTTAACATACACATACCCACACAAATCACCACAGATGCCCAGGGAGGAGTCGCACACCTCTCTGCATATATGTAAAGGTAGGTTCTTGAAATTGATAAGCAGTGCTGCCTAAGCAGCTTGTGTGATAGTCCAAAACCCATTGAATATACCAGTGCACACTCTATGCATTTATTTGCAGGGATGTCATGTCCAAAAAATTTATGGGGGACACACAGTCAAAAATTAATCTAAAAGGAACAGTAAATCAGTAAACGATAGTTTTGCTGGCCTCTTTAGCCAAAAATATACTACTTGGCTAGGCATTTGGGGGGGCACTTGCTCCCCTAGACTCTATAGGAATGACTGCCCTGTTCATTTGCATAGCTGCTTGGAATCTGATAGTGCTAAAGTGCTAACAGATTAGCACTGCACCAAGTTTGTGTCAGAATAATACAGCACTGGATAGGCTGTGCCAACAGACTTTTAGTTGCACTATTCTTACTTAGCAGGGCACTAATCCTGTTAACACTGCACTAACCTTTTGAAAATCTGGCCCATGTATGTTTAAAAGAATGAAGAGTCTCAAGCAATCAATATCTTTATTTATCCAGGCAGGCACCATTGAGCAAGCTCATTTACAAGGTGGACCTGCGGTCCTACAGTAATAATACAGAAAGACAAGTTACAATAGTACAAACAGTAAAAATAGCTGCTATTATAGTAAAAATGCACATTTACAGGTAATATACATTGAACATAGAACTACAAGGAGTCATGGATAATGAACTTGTGCTGGATCCAAGCCCAAAAACTGTGCATTTTGTAGTGGGAAATGTTAGGGAGAGGGTAGGCATACCTGATAGAAGATATCAAGCGCATTATGTAAGGAGAGGTGGGGAATAGGGGCGCAAGGGAAGATGACCCAATTGTTAGAGCAGAGTGAGGGATTGGAAGGGCGGAGGACTGTACGAAAGGTGAGAACGCGATTTTTGCCCCAAAACGCGGCAACATATGGAGGAGAAAAGCTGCTGTTGTACTAAGTGCAAGAGGAGGAATATAGTAGCAGGGGCATAACTGGGAGGGTCCTGGAGGTTGGGGCAGAGGGAGGTATTGGATGGACGAGAGACCGAATATTTTTTGGGCGAAAGACGATAATTATCCCCAAGTGCAGTAGCATGTGCTAGAATCCGTCTGCAGCTGTTCAGAGCATCAAAGAATAAGATATGAGAGTTTGGCAATAAATCCTGTAGATCTGTTGGTGGGCATGCTAGAGGCAGAGGCACACATTTCAGCTGGGGGGCCACCGTTCGCGGGCCGCCATTTGAGGGAAGGAGGTTAGTTAGTGTCTAGTAAAGCAGTTGCAAATTTCTGTAATGCCATCACAGTAAAGCCTTTTGAACAAAAGGGTACTTAGTGGGGTTTTCAGCTTAAGTATTTTTGAGGTTTTATTCCATATTGATGGGAGTGAGAATCCAAAGGCGGCTCTCCCAACTCATGTGAGTGCCCTGGGTATATTTAGCAGGAGTTGTGAGCAGCTTCTAAGGGAATAATTCCTGTGCACAATCGGAGACAGACAGTCGATGATGTATTGAGGGAGTTTGCCACTGAGGGCTCTAAGTGTTCAGAGTGCTGCATTAAAGTTGCGCCTATAGTGAAGTGAGGTCCAGCCCGTGGCGGCACATAGTGCGTAATGATTGGTAGAGAAGGGGAGGTCAGTGATGAAGCGTATAGCACTGTGGTAGAGCGTATCCAATTTTCCAAGATAGGAAGCCACACAGCTACTGTATATGAAGTCTGCGTAATCAATTAAGGACAGGAACGTGGCTTGGACTAGTCGTTTCTTTGCGTCTGCTGTAAGAAGTCTTCTTATCCTGTAAAAAAGGCCAAGTCTTTGCCTTAATTTTTTCAGCAAGTCTTCCAGGTGGTCAGTGAATGAAAGTTTACAGTTGATCCAGACCCCAAGATATCTGAATTTCGGAAAGTACTCTAAGCACTCTCCCAGCATCGTGGTTATTGGGGGGAGGGAGTCAGTAGCGCTTGTGTAGTTTGCGGAGGAAAATAAAATGGCTTTAGTTTTCTTAGCATTTAACAGCAGTTTTTTATTGATTAGTTGGAGTTGCAGGAGGTTGAAATCTTTTTGTAGGTCAGTACAAGCTTCTTTTGGTGTGGGACAACACAGGTACAGCACTGTGTCATCTGCGAATAGGTGAATACTTGCATCCTTGATTCCCTCATCAATGTTGTTGATATACACTGCGAAGAGGAGGGAACCTAATATGGATCCCTGAGGGATACCCCTTTGTAAGAGTTTTAGGGCAGATAGTTCACCATCCACTTTTACCTACTGGTATCTGTCTGTCAGATTTTCAGAGAACCAGTTTAGAGAAGTAGCATCCAGTCCTAGTGTTTTTAGCGAGACGAGGAGCAGGTCATGGTCGACTGTGTCGAATGCTTTGCTGAGGTCAAGAAACACAGCACATACTGACTTTTTATGCTCCAACTCCAGTTGCCAGTCACTGGTTACTTTAGCTAATGCCGAGACTGTACTGTGGTTGGCTCTGAATCCGGATTGAAGGGGGTTTAGTAATTTTTCTCTGTCGATGAAGGATCTTAGTTGGCCATTTACTATTTTTTCCACTAGCTTTGAGAGTGTGGGTAGGAGAGAAATTGGCCTATAGTTATTAAGGTCGCAAGGGTCTCCAGATTAAAGTAGCAGGATAACTTGTGCGATCTTCGATATTTGAGGGAGGGTACCTTGTGTTAGGGACAGGTTGAATAAATGAGTAATAGGCACTGCCAATACGTGGCATGCTATCTTTAGGAAGTATGGTTCAAGAGCATCTGCGCCGGCACTTTTCTTAGTATCCAGGTGGAGAATCAAGTCTTCTGCTTCCTTGAGGGAAACCGATGAAAATGAGAAATGTTGACTAATGGAGCCAACATTTGGTGGGGTCATGCCAAGTTGGGTGTGCAGGCTACATGCAGGTGAGTTATCGAAGGCTAAGCCTGCTGTGGCGAAGTGTGTGTTGAATGCCCGCAGTATCTCTTTTTTGTCATTGATTACTGTATTGTCAGAGGTAATTTTTGGAGAGAAACTGCAGCTGGGGGGGGGGGGCCAAGCAGAACAGGCTAAATTAAAATACATAAATTAGAAGCCGAGTACGGGGATGCAGGCTTACATTAAGCCACATGTCTCAGGTGCTCCTGTCTCAGGTGAGTGAGACCAGCAAATCAGGGAGTTCTACACAGGCATGGAGCCAATAGCGCTACCCTGAGAAGACGCTGAAATTGAAAACAGTAAATTGCAAGTGATGATCTGGTTCAGTGTTCACACAGCCCAGAGAAATTGTGGCAATTTTTCAAGCGTTGTATCTTATCTATCTCTTTGGGAGGGTAGGTGGATCAGGACCCTTGCACCGTAGAGGTGCTATGGCTGGATCATGACCGCTGCCCGTGGATGCAAGTGGCACCTTATCTATCTCTTTGGGGGGTAGGTGGATCAGGCTTCTTGCACTGTAGAGGTGCTATGGCTGGATCGTGACCACTGCCCATGGGGGAAGTCTCAATCCCATACATTTTATATGAAAAAAGATTGTGAACATTTTTATGTTAATCTATATCTTTAAAAAGGAAGAAATGTGGTATTAAAACATTGAGAAGTGTATCAGAAGTTAAGCAATTGCAAATATCAAAATCATGTTAAATTATTTACTGACATTTCCTAGAATTGTTATTGAATTAAATAGCTGTAACATCAGTAGGGATATACCTTTGTTATGAAACATTTTGGATACAGTCATGGAATCGCCATGGTCAACATCATAGAACTCATAGTAAATGTTATGAAAAGTCATGCATACATTGACTAATATATTGAAAGGGCATTAGCGATTACAAATTGGGTTAGTGACTCACTAACACCACTTTGTGGCACCAAAGTAGGGAAGGATAAAAAATTCCATATGGGATGGCATGATTAGTGACTTGTTAACACCACTGTGTTGCCACAAAGCAGGGACAGATCACAAAATTCCATATTGGATGACATGGCTAGTGAGTTGCTAACTCATTTGTGACTGGCATTAATACATGCTGGGACACCTTTGAATAGCAACTGATAGCACCTTGCGTACAGATTGACCAGCATACTGGTAGGTTTGGAGAGGTGGTAACTAGCTCTTAGTGTGACACTGATTACCAGAACCAGGTCTTATGGCCTGCACCCCAACCCCCCTGCCCCACCTCAACCCCCCCACTGGTAAAGTATATATATTTATCAGGTTCACATGCAAGCCCTAAAATCCCACATTGCGGGTGACTGGCGATCGAGTGAATTGTGGTGGTGAGGCATAAAACCATGTGTCTTTTATTTGCATGGACCAAAATATGTTCTTTTCATGGAAACTGCTAGAATCATATTGTTATCATGGAAAATGCCCAAAGTCAAGAAGTTTTCATACAAATGGGAAAATGATGGAATCCATGACATTCCTTGATTTCTGTAATAAAGGTACAACTATGGTCCTCTGTATGTTAGGTAAAGAACAAGCTGAATGCAAATCCTTAATAAACCTTAACAATACTAAAGGTCCTAAAATGGACCTTGTAGTATACTACAAGATAAAGATGGGGGGGGGGGGGGGGCAGTTAAACTGTACCACACCAATCTAGGAAGTAGACCAATCAATAGTAAAATAAACTGTAAATTGAACAAGTTTCACAAATAGCAAAGAATGATCAATAGCATCAAAGGCTTTCAGTAAATCAATACATGTAAAATCCAAATTATGATACATTAAATCAGTAAATTACAGAATAGATGTACTGGTACTAAAATGTGGATGAAATCCAAACAGATGAAAACAGTATGCATATTTCAATATTCCAAAACTTGATGGTGAACACCAAGTTAATTATTTTGGATAGAGATAAAAGAATAGTCATTGGCCTATATTTATTGATACGCATAATAAAACCTCCTTTACATAAAAGCAAAAAGCATGCAATTTTCCAGTCAGATGGCATTACTCCTGTACACAGTAAGAGATTAAGGATCTTCTAAACATAGAAACATAGAAATTGCTGGCAGATGAGGACCATGTGATCCATCTAGTCTGCCCATGGTTTCCTACCCCCCCCTCCCCACTTTGCTTTCTCCATACTGCTTGAGTGCTTGAATATCCTGCAATGTCTGCCCCATGATCTCTTGAATTTGCCTACCATTATTTCCCCTACCATCCCATCTGGCAGCCAATTCCAAGGTTTGACCATGTGCTTCGTGAAGAACTTCCTCATTTTGGTCCTGAACCACTGTTCTTTAAGGCAAAGGTCATGCTGACCTCTTGCCCTGTTATAATCATTCACCTGAAAGTGGTTTTGCACTTGCACCTTGTTTTTTCCCTTCAGGTATTTAAATGTCTCTATCATATTGCCCCAATTCCTGTGCTACTCTAGGGAGTATAGGTTGAGTTCACAAAAGTCTTGCCTCGTATGGTTTATTATGCAAGCCTGCACCATTTTTGTTGCTTTTCTCTGTACTGTCTCCAGCATGTCTATGTCCCTCTTGAGGTGAGGCCTCCAGAATTGGATGCAGTATTCCATATGAGTCCTCACCAGGAACTGGTACAGAGGCATGATCACTTCTTGCCTCCTGCTTGTGATGCTCCTTCCTATGCATCCCAGGATGCCACTACCCTTCAGTGCTGTTTCCTCACATTGTTTACCGACCTTCAGGTCATCTGAGATGATAACCCCCAGGTCATGCTCATGCCTAGTCACAGTCAGCTGCTCCCCTCCCATTGAGTACATTTTCCCTGGGTTACGTTTTCCTAGGTACATGACCTTACATTTTTTGGCATTAAATGTCAGTTGCCAGTTTTTTGACCACTCCTCCAGCTTTTAGAGATCAGTTTCCATGCATTGATGTTCCTCTGATGTGTTAACTCTGTTGCTGATTTTTGTGTCATCTGCAAACAGGCACACTTTCCGCTCCAGTCCGTTAGTGATGTCGTTGATGACTATGTTGAAAAGGATTGGCCCTTGAACTGAACCTGGCAGCACCCCACTAGTAACCCTACCCTCTTCTGACAGTGTGTCTTTTATTAAAACCCCTCTGTGTTCTCCCATTTAACCACTTTCTAACCCATCATGTTACTTTATGCTCAACTCCCATGTTCCCCAGTTTGTTTACCAGTCTCCTGTGTGGAACAGAGCCAAATGCCTTACTGAAGTCCAGGTAGTTCACACCTACGCCCCCCCCCCCACGAGCTACTGCTTTGGTGACCCAATCAAAGAAATCTATCAGCTTTGTCTGGCAGGACTTCCCTGCCATAAAACCATGCTGTTTTGTGTTGAGCTGAGCCGTCTTCTCTAAGAAAGCTACTATCCTTTCCTTCATCAGGGACTCCATCAGTTTTCCCACAACTGAGGTGAGACCAACTAGTCGATAGTTATCAGGTTCTTCCTTGCTGCATCTCTTATGGAACAATACCACTGTTGTCCTTTTGCAGTCCTCAGGAACCTCCCCCGCTCATCAATGATTTGTTAAAGAGCCTTGCCAGGAGTCCTGGAAGTTCCATCCCAAGTTCTTTCAGTATTCTTTGGTGTATCCCATCTGGCCCTGTTGCTTTCTCCACTCTCAACTTGTTGAGTTCTTCCAGTACCCTTTCTTCTGTGCAGGGATTCATGTCTATTTCCCCAACTGGATATTCTTTTACTTAGCGTTGGTCTGTCGCTGTCTTCTTTGTGTGTGAAGACTGAGCAGAAGGACTCACTGAGTGCCTCTGCCTTTTCTCCATCTTCCTCCATGTACTGCCCATACTTTTTTGTGATTCTCACAATTCCTCCCTTGGTCTTCCTTTTCCCTGTACGTACCTGTAAAAGGTTTTGTCACTCTGCTTTACTCCCTGCACTATTCTTAACTGTTTTGGTCTTTGCACTTCTTATTACTTTTTCTGCCTCCTTTAGTTTTTTTTTGTACTCTGTTTGTCTCCCTCATGCATTGTCTCTTTGTACTTTCTGAATGCTTTATGCTTTTCCTTCACCTTGGTTGCCACCTTCTTGGAGAACCAAAGTGGGTTCTTCCTCTTTTTTTATTCTAACTAAGCTGATGGGCACACTGTGATGTGATATGAATGTAAACGAAGTACTGGGCATCACAGTCAACTGACAACAAAAGACTTTAAAGTTAAGTCATGTTACAAACTTGATAAAGCATTGAGTAAGATGTGAAGCGTTGGTGTTTTTTAGGGGGAAATTTATGCTGCTGCTTTTTTAACATGATTTTGTAAATAAACAGTTTGTAACTTGACTTAACTTTTAAAGCCTTTTGTTGTCAGTTGCCTGTGATGCCCAGCACTTCTTTTGCATTCATATGACTTTTTCCACCAGGGCTCCTGTCTTCAGTCTCTTTGTGCCACCTCTCACAAAATTGAATATTCTAATGTGCCCAAGATTATTACATCTTTCAGTGTAGCCCAACACTCTTCTATGCTCTCTCCTGACACATGGCTAAGGTTGTCCTTCAGGCAGGTCTTCATTTTTGTGAAGTCCGCCCTCCTGAAATCAGGGACTTTCAGCTTTGAGTGACCAGAGTCTTCAATTCAATTTACCTTGAACCATATAGTGCGATGGTCACTGGTTCCCAGGTGACTCCACACTTTGACGCCTAGGACCCTTTCGCTATTTAATACTGTACCAGGTCTAAGATTGCATCTCCTCTTATGGTTGTCCTCATTAGTTGACTCAAATCTGCTCCCTGTAGAGCAACTAGGAAGTCTCTACTTCATTCTGATGCTGCTGTGTGGGAACTCCAATCAATGTCTGGTAGATTGAAGTCCCCAACCAGCACAATGTCCCCTCTGTCTGACACCCACAGGATGGTTTCTAAGACTTCCTTGTCTCTGGCTCCTTCCTGACTTGGGAGTCTGTAGATTACTCCTAACCAGATGGGTGCCCTGTCTCAGATGGGTGCACTGGAAAATAATATCCATTGCACACGTGGACTTTTGGAACTCTATTTTTTTAAAACTAAGAGTTGTTATCTAACAGTATCAACTGTGACAGAAAAGCATTTAAAAACAAAAGGAACAAAGGAACCAATGGAATATTCATGAAAAGGTTACTGTGGGATGTATTGTATGCAAGATGGAACAGTTGGCTAAAGGGAACAAGTGTCAGATGGCCATTTCTGTAAGCAGCAACTGATACTGAAACATATTGAAAGTATCATAACATGCAACATGATTGTTATGCTTTGCATCTGAATATGTTATTTTGTATCTTTTGACATGTCTGCTAAGGTATAATGCTTTAAATTTGTTTATGTAACTCTTTTTTTAATTACACTCAGAACTTTTAATATTTCACTAATTATTTTCATTTTTGGATTGATGATAGATGCTCTGTAATTATTTTACTATGGTGTGTCACAAATGACACAATTCGGAACAAGGTATTTAAGGAGTGTGCTCTGACCTCCCATTACGCTCTTGATAAAGCTATTTGTTTAGTGAGAAATGCCGCCAGGTGTTTGTGCCTGATCAGGGAGACTTTTAACTTATACTATAATGAGCCAGAGGACTCTTACTAGCCCTAGGAGAGCACAGGGTCAGGCAAACATCTGAGTTGAGCATATAAAATTTCTAATGTGCACTGCAGGCTATTGCATTTCCAAGTGCTGCAGCCCTCCTCCGGTGTCAGCTGCTGTGGATTCTGGGAGTTGCAGTTACAGAACAATCTACTCTACTGAGTAAACAAAAAGCAAAAATAAATTAGCAAAATAAGCCTGATGCAATCTACCATACCACAGTAAACAGTAAGCAAACAAAACAAATGTTTTGCATAAAAAGTGCAAATTAGGACCAGGTCCATATTTGGACATGAGGCTGTTTGCTGACTGTTCCCACTTAATTTTTAAAACTGGCTAATGAAAATCTAAAACTAGAAATAACTGTTTTCCAATCTTAGGAGCTTGTGAATTAAAGATAATTTCTGTAACAGAATGAGACAAGGGGTTGGGGCCTAGGTTAACTCTCAAATTACCTGCCACAAGAGGACCTAATGAACCAGAGAATTGAAGATGATTAAGATGCTTACTGAATTTTAAAAATACATTTTTGTGAAAAAAACAACTGAGAAGATATATATTTTTTTGTTCTTAGCCTTTGCAGATTCTGCGAGAGGTCATTTGGCTGCATGCATTCCTGCTGAAGGTGGAACCAGTCCAAATTTTCATAGTGATTTGCATATACATCCCAATATGCTTCTCATTATTTGAGTATGTGTGATTTTATATTTCAGTGAAACATGGTTTTGATGCCAATGCCCTTTTCAGGTATCCTTGCCTCAATAGTTTTGTGCTGAGGTTCTTTGCATTTTCAATATTTTCTAGCCTAGTGCAGAAGCTTTAATTATGTTCACGAATCTACTGCAGGTCTGGCGTGTGGCATTGCAGTTGGCTAGCACAACACCATCGGGTTGCCCAGACATGTTTTAAGAGGAACAAAAAATTCCAAACCCACATTATGAAACTGTAAGTCAGAGGTCTGCATTTGCCTTATTTAGATGTTTTTCTTAATGACTGTAGTTTAAATTAACACTTCCTGTGAAAGATGATGGTTTTGGTTGGATGAGATACAACTTGCCCATGGACTGTACTGTTGCTATAGTGCAGTTTGTCTAAGTAACAGGGATTACCTTTTCTGTGAGGCAGTAACTCAGGCTCCATCACCGTCTCAGTCCTTATTTTCAGGAAAGTCCAGCAACTCAATCAAAGTAAGTGTGTGTGTGTGTGTGTGTGTGTGTGTACGCGCGCGCACAAGCATGTGCCTGTGTGTGGTGCTTTATGCTGTACACTAGCGGTTGGTAAAATCTGCCCGTGGTTCTCCAAACTTACTATATCTCTGACCAGAATCTGGATTTGAATCCAAGCCTCCAACAGTATAAGGCTTCTCTGGTATTTACCACAGTTCATTAGTCAGTCAACTATGGTCTTCATTTTGCTTACTAGCAGGTTCAAACCACTCTTTTATAGATATAGGATGATTTCTGTCTCAGATCTGAGGAAGTAAGAAGCACAAGAGCATTATTGTTTCAAAAAAATCTCAGCATGGCCAATATCTTTTTAGCACTGCATTTAAAGATACAGTATCCCTTGTAGGAATGGCACTAATCAAGAGAAGCAATGCAAATATTAGTTATGAATGGCTCCTCTGCCTTTGGTGGTGGTAATTTTTCTATGTTAATAACTTAAAGGCACGTGAATTATTTCCTGAGAGAGACACGCTTCCTTTTTTATTGGGCTGTGCATCATACTTCTTGGGTTATAAATTCCATTCCCTAACTGCCATCCATAACATTAATGAGTTGGAAAAAAAAGTTTCATTAATTTACACAAGCTAATAGAATAAACATTATGGTTGTTAGAAGTGCTGCAGATTAAATTTTAACTCTCTTAAAGATAGAAATGTAAACAGAATGTAATTAGAGCTATTTAAGGAAACCATTTTTAACTAAGATTCAATAGACTTTCCATGTACATGAGACAAAGAGTCGTAAACGAACCTCCTTGTTCAAGAAGCAGCAATTATTTAGGTTTAAAATATTAATATACAGATCTCATGGATCTTGAGTAATTGCATAAAAGCATTTATGCAAGTTGTAGTTTGACTTTAAAAATAAAGACCAAAGACAGAGATACACTCCCACACTCATGAAAAAAAAATGCTGAACAGTAGATTTGCAAAATAGCTCAGTTATTTTTTTTAAATATACAGAAGCAGGTTTCATAGCTTCATTGTTTATAAAGAAGCAGGTTTTGTAGCTTCATTGTTTATACAGAAGCAGGTTTTGTAGCTTTATTGAGGCCTCACAGGAGCTTGTTAAACCACATTAGCAACATGATTTATGAAACAAATCAAAAATGTGAAGGGAAGTCCCAGTGAACTAGATGACTCGGAGGACCCAATGGGTTATGGAGCCTTCCCCCTTCTAGGTCACTGGTTTGATTTCAGTTTGGGCTAGCTGTGCTTAACAGGCAGTAACAGCTGATTGCAGTTTGGTGGTCAATGTGAAATGAGATCTAATGATCAATGTTCATTTTGCAGTAGACCTGTGGATGGGCAAAGCAGTTAAAAACATTTCAACCCATCTACCCTGACAGGTGCTCATGCTTTAAACTAAACTGGGCATGTTCCACACACTGGTTTGGATGGTTTGCTATTCAAAATGAGGTAATTTGCATAAAGCAGCATCTTATTTATATATGCAGCCTATATGTTATTTGTGTAAGAAATAACATGTCAGGGTGTTGGTTGTTATGTGACAAACCCACACCCAGGTACATAGGGAGGTATGCGGTTATAGGCCTAGTGTCTTCAGCACCTGGAGGTGAGTATATTACATTACTACCAATGTCCTAGAGTGCTGTATTGTGCTTTGAAAATGGGTGTTGCAATATAATATACAAATTTTAAAAATGACAATGAATTACTTTTTTTTATTAAAAATGGTGTTGATATGAGGACAAAGTAGTTACTCTACATTCCAGCAGGGGGTGTTAAGATGTCCAGAAAGCTGACAGATGTCTGCTTATTGAAATATTTTTGAATGCTAGCCTCCATGAGGCACACCTGCAGAGTATTTCAGAAGAGGTGGGAATGTTTGCATGCCTTAATGGGTGTCACTAATGCTTAATTCCTATAAGGAGGTTCATATGGGTTTACTGTTGTATTCCTGCCCAGTGTATTCTATAGATATGGCTGACATAAGATCAACTGTGTAAACTTGTGCCTATGGATTATGTACTTGGAAGGGGGATTTGTTTTTCTGTTTGCTTTTGTCACATTGTCTATAGTCAGAGTTTCTAATAAAGTACATTTATTTCAGAACGTGTAAGTTTTCAATCATTGTGTGCCTCTAAATAGAAACTTGTTTATTTTGCATGTTTGCCTGTTTTTGTTGTTCTTATTGTGGGCCTTTGTGTAGCTGGAACTGTAGTTTTCTTTATGATCTGTGAATGAGTATTTTACAGCAACTGGATTATCCACTTAGTAGGAGAGGGGGAGTCAACATTAATACCAGTAAATGGTACAGACTGGTATTGTGACTGAGGTGAGTGGTGCAGGTGACTTGTGTTTACTTCTCACTGAAGCAGGTAATGGCAGGATAAACTGGAGGCACAGGGGATGAAGAGTAATATGGAAGGGGAGGGGAGGAGATTGGGTGGTATGGGCAGCCACAAAGTGGTAAGTCATACCCAAAAGGTACCAGTGGCAAATCACTTTGTACCCCTGGAATAGGCACAGGTGCCTGATTCTAAAGTGGGGAGATCCTTGAGTCAGTTGGTGTTGAGGGGAAAGAAGACATGGTGACACCCAGTGGCATGAGGAGGTTGAAGTTGGTAATGAGAATTCCAGTGATGGGGACTCTATTGTTAGATGCATAGACAGGGTAGCAGACAGTGCAGGAAAGGGGAGAGGAGTGGTCAGATGCCTGCCTGGAGCATCAGCCATCTGGGATTGGGAGAGAAGAGGGAGGATAGTAGAGAAGGGGAGGGGGCAGGGAGTGCTGGTGCACCTTGGTACCAATGATCTGGTGAACTGGCCTGAAAACACTTAGCTTCCATGACCTTTTCTGAGGTCCTCCTTGCCTGGGATAGGGAGGATCTTCAAAGATGACTGTTTTATACAATTTCAGCAGTGAACTCCAGGTACTGGTGGCAGACTGGGCTAGATCTAGTGGCTGTTAGAGAAACTTGCGCCAACAAGAAAAATGACTGGGACCTGGAAATCCCATGACAGACCTTATATAAGTGTGACAGAGGGATGAATAGATGTGGGTGGTGGCCATTTACATCAGGGAAGGAACAGAGGCAGTAGAGGAAGCATCTATTGGAGGAAAAGGGGAGGTAGACATCACGGTGGGTTCAGCTCACAGAGTCATCAGGTAGGAAATGCCACTAGGGGTGGTGTTCAGGTCACCAGGGCAGGGAAAAGAAATGGATAATGAACAAGGAGCAGAAGTTGAAAAGGGGATGGCAAAAGGAGAGGTTACAGTAGTAGGAGGTTTCACCCTGCCACACATTGACTGGGCCATCCCGGCAGCCAGGAGCCCCAGAAGCCAGGCGCTGCTTGATATTGTGTAGGACTGCATGCTAATGCAGCAGATCAGGGAAATCATTAGACAATCAACCATTCTCGATGCGATACTCACTAACACAGCAGGAAGGTCATGTCAGATGAATCTAATAGATTTCTTTGACTGGGTGACCAAAGTAGTAGACCAGGGAGGGGCTGTGGATATGGCCTACCTAGACTTTAGCAAGGCATTTGACACAGTCCCACACAAAAGATTAGTAATCAAGTTAGCCAGCCTGGGAGTGGGTCCCAGGGTGGTAGCCTGGGTAGCAAACTGGCTGCAAAACAGGATACAGAAGGTAATAGTGAATGGAACACATTCCGAAGAAAGGGGGGTCACTAGTGGAGTACCTCAGGGCTCAGTACTGGGTCCAGTCCTCTTTAACATCTTTATAGGTGACATTGCAGAGGGTCTGGAGGGAAAGGTATGCCTCTTTGCAGATGACACAAAGATCTGAAACAGAGTTGATACACAAGAGGGGTAGAAAGGATGAGAAGGGACTTGGCAAGGTTGGATGAATGGTCAGACATATAGCAACTTAGATTCAATGCAAAGAAGTGCAAAGTAATGCACCTGGGAAACAAAAACCCAGGAGAAGAGTACACAATAGCAGGGGAGGTACTAACAACAACAAAAATGGAAAGAGACCTGGGGGTAGTCATATCAAATGACCTAAAGGTGGGTAAGCAATGTGAGAAGTCAGTAAGGAAAGTCAGGGGGATACTGGGATGCATAGGAAGGAACACGCATTTGTCAATGCCGAATGTTTGCTTGCTGGCATTGGCAGTGGTAGTGTAGAAGTTACAGAGCTGCGTAATAGGAATGGCAGTGAAGTATTGAACTGAAGCCAACCCCACCACCACCCTGCAGAGAGTGACAGGCATTGGGGTGTGCCTTTGGGTCATCAGGCATAGCGGCCATGCCATTTCACCACACCCCACCCTGCAGACACTGAGAAGTGTCACGGTGTTCCTTGGGGTCTTTGGCCCTTATCGCACCCATTCCATTCGGAAAAATGGTGAGATGGGTGCGATATAGGAGAATGGGGTAAACTTTGGGGCCGAAGAGTCCAAGGCATACCTTGATGCCTCTCACTGGCTGCAGGGTGTGGAATAGTATGAGCATTACAGGCAAGAATCCCAAGTCACACCCCTGATGCCTGTCATCCTCTACAGGGTTGGGCGCTATGGTTGGAAACCCTAATACCTCAGGCATTTGTTGATATTTTCACTCCAAATGTTCAACATGTTTTTTTTGTGACCCCACCTCATGAACAGAGGGAATATCAGTTTGTTAGCGAAAGCTGCTTATGCACAGTGATTCTGACATTTAGCACCACAGGTGAAAACATTCGAACAGGATGCAAAAAATGACAGCTGTACTATTCATGGGGAGGTGTAAAAAATGGCAATGTTGCAAATCTGCAGTAAAAATATTTAAAAAAATGGTGAAGTCAAGAGCGTACATAGAAACTGTGCAATGCACACCTGTAATATAATTAGGTTAGGGATTTCTTTACAGCAGATTGTCAACTCAGGCATTTTGGTGCCTCCGATCATGAACAGTGTCACTGTGATTTTCTTTATCTGTCCCGAACAATGATTTCCCACAGCGACCACTCATCTCTGCGCTGAAAGTGTGGAAACACACTTCGGCTATGTTGTGAAAAATGACAGCTGTACTGTAAATAAGGAAGTGTGGAAAAATGCCACTGGTGAAAATCTGGACTTAAAATATCACAAAGTCATGAACTTATGAGGGTGCGTGGAAACTGCGCAATGCTTACTCATAACACAGTCATTTTATGGACTTTTGTCACCAAATTTTCAACATAGCCATTTTAAGACCTCTGCTCATGAACAGTGTAACTGTGATTTTCTTAATCTGTCCCAGACATTGCTTTCACACACCATTGTGCGCTACATGTGCGAAAACACATTTTGGGCAGCATATGAAAAATGGCAGCTGTACTGTTCATAAGGAAGTGTAATAAAATGGCAATGTTGAAAATCTGGAGTGAAAATATTAAATTCGCAAACTTATGAGCATGCATAGGAACTGCGCAATGCACGCTCGTAAAACAGTCATTTTTAGGAATTTTTTCACCAAATTTTCAGCATAGCCATTTTAAGACCTCTGCTCATGAACAATGTCACTGTGATTTTCTGAATGTGTCCCATACATTGATTTTGCACACCGACTGCGCCATTGTGCGCAACATGGGCGGAAACATGTTTTGGGTGAGATGTGAAAAATGACAGCTGTACTACTCATAAGAAGGTGTGGTAAAATGGCAATGTTGAAAATCTGGAGTGAAAATATTGAAAACTCGCGAACTTACGAACGTGCATAGGAACTGTACAACGCACACTCATAAAACAGTCATTTTTTGGAATTTTTTCACCAAATTTTCAACATAGCCATTTTAAGACCTCTGCTCATGAACAGTGTCACTGTGATTTTCTTAATTTGTCCTGTACATTGATTTTGAACACCGACTGCGCCATTGTGCGCTACATGAGCGGAAACACATTTTGGGTGAGATGTGAAAAATGACAGCTGTACTACTCATAAGAAGGTGTGGTAAAATGGCAATGTTGAAAATCTGGAGTGAAAATATTGAAAATTCGTGAACTTATGAACTTGCGTAGGAACTGAGCAATGCACGCTCATAAAATAGTCGTTTTTTGGAATGTTTCCACCAAATTTTCAAAATAGGCTTCTTGAGAGCCCACCTTATGAACACTGGCAGTGTCATTTCATTAATCAGTCCCGAAAGGTGATTTCACACAGTGACTGCGAAATCACCCTTCGGGCCCGAATAACGCCATGACAGTGACAGCATTCATGAGAAGGGGTCCCAAAAACCCCATGTTGAAAATTTGGTGCAAAATTTCCAAAAATGCCTGAGATATGCAACAAAGTTGAAAAACCCTATCTATCCCATTATACTGCTTTCGGCATTTCCTCAGTTCGCGGTCAGCTTTGAAGAGTGCAGACATGTTCCCGGTCCACGAAATCGTCCGCGCCGAGGTCCGGAGGTAAGTATGGGGTGAGGGGGGTGGGAGGGCAGGGTGCACAGTGGGTGGGTGCGGGTTGTGGGAGGGGCCGGAGACTGCTTGGGACCATTTTTCTTTACAGGTTGTTTTCTTTTTAATGATGACGCGGGATGTTTGCCACGCTAGGGTGGGCTCCCAGCGTGGCACAAGGATAGCTGGGGGCCATGGAGCCGATGAGGATTGGGCACCCCGTCTGCCATACATCTATCTATTGCCACGCTGGGGTGGGCTCCCAGCGTGGCACCCAACTACTCGGGGTGAGGACAGTGGAGCCAATGGGGATTGGGCACCCGCCGGCTATTCTATGAGTTGCCACGCTGGGTGGGCACCCAGCGGCATGTGGAGAGATTTGGTGGGGGCGCAGCACAGCTGGCGGGGATTGGGCACCCCGTACGGCTATCGATGTGTGCCTGAGGGGGCAGCATGCAGTATCGTGTGTGTGTTTCTGTGTGTGTGTGTGTGTGTGTGTGTGTGTGGGGGCTGCACTGAGGCAGGTGATATCTTATGCTGCTCACTGAGCGTAACTCCCCCTTTCAACTGTATGCCACTGCATTTTGGAGCTTGTCATAGACAGCTCCAGCATGCGATGGCGTACTGGGGCCGCACCTACCAACACATTGACTGAATTGGAAGAGGGGGTGACACACCTCTGAAAACTTGGATGATGGCACTATGTTTCTTGCACATGCGTGCAAGCAAACATAAAAAGGGAAGTGGTTATCCCTCTGTACAGACAGTTGGTGAGACCCCATCTGGAGTACTGTGTGCAGTTTTGGAGACCTCATCTACACAAGGACATAGACGGGATGGAAGCAGTCCAGAGGAGGGCAACTAAAATGGTGCAGGTTCTGCATCAGGAACCATATGAAGAGAGACTGAGAGAGCTTAATATGTATACCCTTGATGAAAGGAGGGATGAGGGGACATGATAGAAATGTTCAAGTACCTGAAGGGAATCAACAAAGCCCAGGAGGGTAGCATCTTTCAGAAAAAGAGATGTGTAAGAACAAGGGGGCACAATTTAAAGATAGAGGGGGGACGGCTCAGGGGTAATGTGAGGAAATTTTTTTCACAGAGAGAGTGGTGGATGCATGGAACCGCCTTCCTGGGGAGGTTGCTGGGTCTAAAACAGTGGGGGAATTCAAACATGCATGGGACAGACATAAGGCAATTGTGGTGGGGGGGTGGCAGAAAGTAGGCTGTTGGTTAACTAGAATCTGTAGCTCATCCAGTACGTAGGAAAATGGGCAGACTGGGTGGGCCAAGTGGTCCTTATCTGCTGTTAAATTCCATGTTTCTATGTTTCTAAGTAACATGGAAAGAGTAGATGGAATGTGGGTTGAGGAATTGCTGGGGTCCAGCAACCACAGTACTATATGGTCTGAGTTGGTCCTGGGCACCAGTAATCGCTTATCTAAGGCTGAGGTGCTAGACTTTAGAAGGGCAGTTTTAAGCCAAATAAGGGAACTAGTCCTGAGATGGTTAGCTTGGGTGGACAGCATTGGAGAGTAGAAAAAAGATGGGGGGGTGGTTAAGAGGTGCCATTCTTGAGGCAGCAAAAACATTCATGAAAACATTGATTAAGATAAACAAGCATAAGAGACCAATTTTGTTCTCTGAAAAGGACAGGAAGGCAATGGTTGAGGAATGGGATAAGAAATCAGGAAAAAAAGCTAGAGAGGCCAAGAGGGCAGTCAAAATTTCAAAGGCAGACACAAAACTACTTATTGTGGAAGGGGTCAAGGGAGGGAGAAAAACAGTTTTATATATAAAGGAAAAAAGAAAGATTCAGGAGGGAGGATTGTCAGGCTAAAGGAGGAGACAGGGTAATAGCGTAAGATGGGCAGAAAGCAGCCATCCTGAATGACTACTTCAGTATCCACTACGGAGACCTATGGGACCTTGCCAGACAGCAGCATAATGGCAGCTGATAGAGGAATCCAGGGAAGGAAACAGCAGACATACTGTGTATCAGTGAAGGAGTCAGAAAAGGGTTAGCAGCCCTGGACATAAACAATAACTGGGGGCTGAATGGGATGCATCCAAGATTACTAAAGGAACTGATATTAGTGTTAGCTTAACTCCTGGTGGGCAATTCAAGAACTCTTTGCAGAAATTGGTGGTTCCCAAGGACTGGAGAATGGTGGAACTAGTTCCCCTACACAAGGAGCAGCTGGGAAACTATAGACTCGTCAGCCTCACCTCCGTGGTAGGAAAACTGATGGAGACACTAGTCAAAGAGGACCTAGTAGAATTTCTGTACAGCAGTGTGCTTTAGAATAGTAAGCAGCATGGTTCTGTGGCAGGGAGGTCTTGTCAGATCAACCTGATAGTATTCTTTGACTGGGTACTTGACAAAGGGCGTGCAGGAGACTTACTATACCGTGACTTAAGCAAGTCATTCGACACTTGATGCCACACCAAAGGCTTCTCAAGAAGATGGGGGTTCTAGGTACAGCTAGGGAAATAGTAAAGTGGGTAAGAAATTAGTTGCAGGGGAGGAAGCAGAGAATTGTGGTGAATGGGGTCAGATAATAGAAAGAGAGGCCACCAGCGGAGCACCTCAAGGATCTGTCCCAGGCCAAGTTCTCTTCATTATGTTCTTCAGAGACATAGGAGAGGGAGTACAGCTCAGGTTGTGTCTATTTGCAGATGACACTAAACTCTGTGGTTGAGTTGACAATGTTAAAGGAATAAGGGAATTGTGGAGTGACCTGCAAAGGCTGGAAAATTGGTCAAAAGTCTGGCAACTAAAATGAAGCCAAGAAGTGCAAAGTGAAGCACTTAAAGAGCAAAACCCCCAGAACAGAATATTGCAACGGAGGAGTTCAGCTGGGTACAACATCAGAGGAAAGGGACCTATGAGTCATCATCAGTGACTCTCTTAAGGAGCTCCTCACACAGTTGAGATAGTTTTCAAAAAAATTGAAAAATGTAACATTCAGGTTTAAATGTAGCTTATATTTCATGTTTTATTCTGTAATTCTCACCCTTGTTTCCTTATTACCAAGGGTATTTGTATAAATACAGTATCTCTACCCGTTTTGTTCTGGCTGCCTGCCTGCACCTGACATCACAATTCTGGTTATGACATCAAAATGTGTTGCTGTGGAGATAATTATGATGTCATAAATAGGGGATTGTGATGTCATGTGTAGAGAAACAGCTAGAGTAGATATAGTCTGGGGGGCAGGGATCTTGATTTCATGCAACTGTTTTCAGCAATAAAGAAAATGGGGAATTAATTACTGAAAATAAATGAAGTAATAAAGGCAATTGGATGGAGTCGAATATAAATCTTACTTTTTTCAATGTTTTCCTAATGCTGTCATGGGCTCTTTAAACAAACCAATCAGTGCTACAAGGCCTTTAGAAAGGCTAGCAGGATGCTAGGGTGTATTGGGAGAGAGTTCCTCAGTAGGAAACAGAAGGTACTGTTACCTCTGTAGAGGTCACTGATAAGGCCACACTTGGAGTACTGTGTCCAGTTCTGAAGTCTCAAAGTGAAAAATGACAGGGACAGGTTAGAGATGGTACAACAAAGGGTATCCAGGATGATTCGGGGCCAGGAAAGCAGAACCTATGAGAATCATCTATAGATGCAGAACATATATTCACTCGAAATCAGAAGAAAATGGGGTGTGGGGTATAATTGAGATCTTCAAGTTCCTGAAAGGAATAGACAAAGTAAATTGTGAAGAGCTATGTATCAGGAACAGATAAGCTAGGACTAGGGGTTATGAGTGTAGGTTAATGAGAGGAAAGTTTAAAAAGGATGTGAGGAAGTATTATTTTGCAGGGATAGTGGGTGAGCCATTGAATGGTCTGCCAGCAGAAGTGGCGGGTGACCAAATGATAAATGACTTTAAAAGTTGCTGGAATAGAGCTAAGGGTATATTAGTTACTCAGCATGATGAGGAAAGTGGAAACATGGAGAACAAATGGGGAAATAGGGTACGTGTAGATCCCAAAGAGGCAATAGGTCCTGAATTATAATATATGGACAGACTAGATGGACCATCACAGTCTTTTTCTGCCATCATCATCTGTGTTTCTGTGTTTCTATGACATTGATTTATTTCAGTGGATATGGGTGGAAATGTGCTATTTGGGCTGTTTTTTGTGAGTGCTAACATGAGCAGAATGCAATGAGAGGGGATGAGAGAAGGTGTCGAGAAACCAAAGGATTGAGCAAGACAGCAAGGGGAAGGGGTGGTAAGTGAATGAATGAATGAGTGGTAGTTGGTGTTGTGCAGCTGTGGAAATGAAGAACTCTGATGGTGCTGCAGAGGCCTGAAACAGAAGTTGAAAAAAAGAATAGAAAAAAGTGAGAGGAGGGGGTTGAATGTTTGTTAAATATTAGGTGTGTGTGTGTGTGTATGTGTGTATATGGAGGTGGGGACAGAAGTTATAAAAAGGTGGCTGTATGTTATGCTTTGCAGGTATTGCAAGTGGGAGAGTAAGTGGGGTTTGCTGTGTATCAATTTTATTTTGAATAGGTTCTGGGTGGAATAGATATGTGTGTACTGCATACTAGTTGCCAGAGGAATTCTTGAAGCTTTGGTTGTTGCCCAGTAAGGCAATGGCTTTGAAACTCTTTCTGCCAATCAATAAGCAGCAACTTCTCTACTTTTATAAAATACAATACAGCAATAGGTTGTATAGTATCTTCCATACTGGACATATCCGAATGCATTTTACATAAAACAAAATTATATCATAGAACAATGTCGTTTACGGTAATGTAAAATATATAACACTATAAAACAATACTATATAGACATTTACATAGAAACATGGATGCTGTCAGCAGAAAAGGACCTCCTGGCCCATCTAGTCTGCCATAAGGTCCCTTCCTACTGTGCTACCGGAGACCTTAATTGATCTCTGACCTTTACCCCCCCCAGCCCTGTTGCCAAGGTCCTCTTGTGTCTATCCCATGCATGTTTGAAACCTGTTACCATTTGTTTGTTTGTTTGTTTATTTTATTTTTAACTAGGAAGTGGACTGAGCACAGCCCTTTTTCCGCCACGCCTGACATATAACAGTACATTACAACAAAAAATGACATTTACACAAAAATCCATACATTAGTCACAATTACAAACAGTGTCACAATAAAGTTTCTTTAACAATAAATATTTAAAATTTCGGTACCCATCACCTCTGCTGATAGGCTGTTCTGCACATCCACCACCCCTTCCATAAAGAAGTATTTCCTCAGATCCCCTTTAAGTTTCCCCCCTCCCAGCTTCATATCATGCCCCCTTCTCCTTGAACATCGATGGATGTCTCCCAGTCTCCCACTGGGACCTGATATCTTTGTGGACACTGAGACCCATCTTTCTGAAGAAACCCCACAATTGGTATGGCTCAGATTCTGACAGAGGCATGGAGTGGAAGCCTCAGAGCCCAAGGAGCCCAAAGAGGCTGGGTTGTACATGATGTCTCTTTCTGTGCAAAATGTCACATTCCTGTACCTTATTGATACCTTTGAGGTATGTGAGTGTTTCTATCCTGTCTCCCCTTTCCCTCATTTCCTCTAGAGAGTACATACTTAACTTCCTGAGTGTTTTCCTCATAGGACTTCTGGTACAGGCCATGTACCATTTTGGTTGCCCTGCTCTGTGCTGCCTCAACCCGGTCTGGACATTTGATTTTTGAGTGCAGGTACCTGATAAATAAAAACTAAATAAATAAATTTAACAATAAAAACTAAAAATAGAAAAAAAGGATGCAGCGGAGTACAAACAAATATAAAAGTTCTGCCTGCTGGACACAGTCAGCAACAACAATGTAAAGTTCTGCCTGCAGGCACAGTATATGCAGGAGAAGTGGAGTGTTGGTGTTCGGCCTCCCTCCATCCCTGAACTCCACTTACCCCTGAGAGAGTACTGAGGGCTGGCGACCTTCTTATCAAGTCTTTATTCACCCTCCCCCCTGTTCTGGAGCAATGACTGGAGGGGGAGGTGGTGGGAACCCGAAAGGCCGGACAGACCTGGGCCCACCCTGTAGACTGGGCCACAGTTAGGTGCAGGAAGGAGCAGATAAGGGGTTAAAAGGGCTAGCATCTAGTCCCGGGACCCTCTTTTCCTGCCCCATCACATCCTGCTTGGTTACAATAAGTGTTGCTCTACTAACGTTAGGATCGATTCATAGGTACTCATGAACTGGTAGCTGGTTCCTCTGCTGATGATTCAGCTCACGGTTGGCCCACACTGAACTTGCATTAACTGCAGAGTGTTGTCCAGGACTACAGAGGTTTAGCTGTATTAGTACACTGCTAGGTCAGCATGCACAGAGTGCCACATGGTCAGCATGTCTTATTCACTGCTGTGTGTTGTCGTGTGTGGTTTTCCAGTGGCAGCGGCTCAGCTGTATTGAGCAGATCCTTGGGAAGACGTCTGTCAAAGTAACCAGTGGGGGTAAAAAATCCATCTGGGATCATGGCCTAGAGAAAGGCCTATGCATATGGAGTCAGGCTAGGAACACATGGGAGGGGACTTTTACTAAAAATGCCATTGTGACTGGGAGGTACTTTTTAAGGGCCAGACAACTAAATAAAGTAGTGTATCTGTGAGGTCCTTTAAGGGCCAAGCAGCTCTCCAGAGCACACTGTAGATCACATTAAATATAAATAAACACTGAATATTAAGCTTAGAGAGGCAGTATAACCTACTACTTGGAGCACCCCTCCTTGAACCTCTATACCTAGTCTAATCCTGGGTTTGAGACCCATAACTGTAGGTATGTCACCATCACTGCAGTGAAACCATTACAGCAATGCCTTGACAGCAATGACAATGAGAGATCACTGTAAAGTCTGCTCAAGGCCCGGCACATCTTCCCCGGGTGTTGCACTCCCTCCATGAGTCAGCTCCAATCTGAAGTTGATAATAATAAAGTGTGGGAGCTGCAGGGGCAGAGCCAAAACATGTTTCTTTTCCAAAAGCACAATGCTGACCGCAATTGTGGTCAACATAGTGCCATATCTGTAATGGCAGTCGACAGATTTTCTGTCAAAACGGCATCATAGAATCTAACTGTGGCCTCCATACTGTGGGATTCCTAAGCAAGAGCTATAATTTTCAGCTTGGGAGGACTTCATAAGAACATTTCTAGGCATCACGAGGGCAGGGTTCTTTGTTGGAAGATGCTGGTGGCCTAAAGATAGCCTTCAGGGCCTGGCTACTCTGCCTAGTACATTAAAAAATAAATTTAATAAATATAATGAATAAATAAAAATAAATTAATAAATGCCCACCAAGAAATCTATTGATTCCAGCTGCACCTTAAAAGGATGTACAGCAGTTTGAATTTGAAAGTAAGGGGGGGGTTATTGGCTAAAACATACAGGTTAGGCAGGGATTTGTAAAGCATTAGGCTTGTAGAGTGCTAGCATACTGTAAGGTTATATTATTCAGAGATGTCATGGCCAGCAGAGGAGGCTGAGATGACCAGAGTAGAGAAGTGCTACTGGAGAAACTTGAAAGGTTGGTAGAGCACCATGGTACAGCCCCATTGGAGGCATGCCTGAAGTTTCCGTGAGATCACCCATGCTCAAACAGAAGAGGTATCCCAAAGCTTTAAGATTAAGAGCAAGGAAAGTTTATATATGGGTGGATTGTAGAGTGTTAGCAGGCCTTCCATGTGGGGGGCAACAAAGTTCTGCCCTGCGGCAAAACCCCCAGAATGGTCTGGGCAAGGAGCCGGGGTGTGGGGCAAACACCAAGGTCAGGGAAGGCAACATCTCCTCAACCCCCTGCCTGTCTAGAAAGGAGAGGCAGAGGAATGAGGGCTAGAGGGGGAGTGAGCCAGACATGGATGAGGGCTGTCTCCCACACTCGGAACCTAGTGCCTAAGGAAAGGGTACACTCAAGACTGAGAAAAACCCCACAGACAGAACACCAGGAGGAAGGAGCTACTGGTATAACTAAAAATTCTCTACTGGGACTAAGAACTAGAAATCTTGTACTGGGACCTTCAATTTAGGGTAAAAAAATAAAAAGAGTTTGTGTGTTTGTCAGAGGTAGTTGAAGTAAATTATTTGTTATCTGTGTTATCTGTGTACTTATCTAGGTGCTTGTCACAGGTGTCAGAATGGAATTGTTATCTGTGAAATTAACTAAGTGTAGAAACATTTGCAAAGTAGGGGGAGTGGCTTAGCTAGAAGGAGCCAGGTTAAAACCAGATTTAAGCACTGCCCTAGATAGCTTCTGCCAGAGAACAGACAGAACACCAGGAGGAAGGAGCTACTGGTATAACTAAAACTTCTCTACTGGTATTATATTGCCCTCCTTCCCTCCCCTCCACCCCCACCCTAAACCAGTTCTACTTTTATAAGCACAGGATTTAACTGACAACAGAAACTTCCTGTTTGGGAGCAGAAAGTGAGTGATCACAAAGCCACCAAAGACTCACCATCCTAGAAGGGCAAGAGTAGCTCTCCATCCCTCCCTAGCTGCTGAAGGTCTGACTCTGAGCAAGCAAGGAGACTACTGAGAAATATAGGAACTTCTTGTCTTAGAACAGGAAGATCAGGAGCTAAAAGGGCACAGAGGCAGTAAATAAGTAGGGAAAGAAAAAAGAAAAAAAAAAAGAAAGTAAACAGAGGAAAGAGTAAGTATTTCAAACAACAGTTAGAGGGCCAGAAAAAAGACATGATTGGAGTGGTGCAGTGCAGTGGCTGTGAGCAGCAGTCTTCTGGGAGACGTTCTGGAGGATGCAGTGTTGTCCCATATGCAGGCACCTCTCTTGGCTGAGGGAGGAGGTTGATCATCTACAGGCTGAGTTGGCCAGGATTTGTGGGACCTCCTCTCCCACCCAGGGACCACCAGGGTCACTGCTGTTGCCTCAGAGGTTGCCAAGAATGAGGAGCGGTTGGACCACAGTGGGCTCAGGGAGGGTGAGGGTGGTGGAACAAAGGCACATCCCTCCAGTTGTACCTCTTCACAATTTCTATGCTGTTCTGGAAAAGTGTGGTTCCTCTATGGAGGCACCCACAGTGGAGACCAGAGGATGCTGGGAACCTCCACAAAGGAGACCCACAGGAGGGAGGCATGGGACCCCACAGGGGAAGGAAACAACTCCTGGTGGGGGGGGACTCCATTGTGAGGAAGGAAAAACTGGGGGAGGAAGGGGAGAGGGAGGTAAGGTGCCTGCCTGGTGCCATGGCTTGGAGGGACAGGAAGCGAATCCTCAGGATCACAGGAGCAGCTGCACAAGGGAGGGAGCTGGATGTCATTGTCCACCTAGAGACAAATGACCTGGCTAAGAAAGGGATCAGAGCAGAGCAAGAAGCATTTGTGGAGATGGGGAGGGGCCTTAGACAAATAGCACACACGGTAACCTTCTCGGAGGTGCTGCCTGTCTATGGCATGGATGAGGCTAGGGTGCTCCACACCATGGGATTCAATCAGTGGTTGAAAAACTGGTGCAGAGCTCAGGGATTTGGCTTCACTGGGGACTGGAGGTCCACCTGGATGGATACAGGCCTATACTGGCATGATGGTCTGCATCTGTCCAGGAGGGGAACCAGAATCCTAGGTGATAGGTTTAAGTACTTCATTGGCAAGCATTTAAACTAACCAAGGGGGGAGGCACTGGAAAGGAGCAGGGAAATCCTAGTCCCCCCCAAAAAATCAGGGTACTAAGTGAGGTAGACACCAACATAGAGATGTCAATAGAGAGAAGCGCAAGGGTAGATGGCGAAAGTAACAAACACAATAAGGACAGGGATGGGGCAAAAAGAGGAAAGGCCATCAAGAAATGGAGGGTAATGAGTACCAACGCCCATAGTCTGGGCAACAAGCTTCCTGAACTGGTGGCCTTGATAGAAGAGGGATGGCTGGATATTGTAGTAGTCACAGAAACATGGTACACAGAGAACCATGACTGGGATGTTAACATACCAGGGTACACAACCTACAGGAGAGATAGGGAGGGCAGAAGGGGGGGTAGCTCTCTATGTAAGGGAAGGGATAAAAGCAACTGAACAAAAGAGTAAACAGGGAGGAGAGGAGGCACTGTGGGTCACCTTAGAGACTGGAAATGGCACCACAATCCTCACAGGGGTTGCATACAGACCCCCATGTCAGGGGGAGGGAATGGACAAGGATATGATAGAAGGCATACTTAAAATGGCAAAGAAAGGGGAGATACTGTTGATGGGGGACCTTAATATTCCAGATGTTAACTGGAGCACCTTTGCTGCAGCTGCATCCAAAGGCAGGGCCATTCTTGATGCCCTTCAGGTGGCATGCCTCAGACAGCTAGTTTTGGAACCCACTCATGAGGGAGCAATCTTAGACCTCGTACTCTCAAATGGGGACAGTGAGAGGATCTCAGATCTAGAAGTGGGTAGCCATTTGGGAACAAGTGACCACCAAACAGTGTGGTTCACAATAAACTCAGCTACAGAGTCAAGCCATACAAAAGTGAGGGTTCTGGACTTCAGGAGGGCTGACTTTGGCAAGATGGGAGAGTGCCTTAGACAAGCACTAGCAAACAGGCTAGAAGGAGGGGTGGAGCAACAATGTGGAAATATCAAAACTGCCATCACAGAGGCAACAAGCCTTTGTGTGAAGCAAATAAATCAAAACAAAAGAAAAAGCCACTATGGTTCTCAAAAGAAGTGGCAGTGAAGGTTAGGGAGAAAATGATAGCATTTAGGAAGCATAAGGAAACACAGAAGGAGCAGGACAGAGAACTGTACCAGTTAAGGCAGAAGGAAGCTGGGAGGGTAGTCAGAATAGCAAAGGCACAAACTGAGGAAAAGATAGCCAACTCTGTTAAGAAGGGGGATAAAACTTTTTATAGGTATATCAGGGAGCGTAGAAAGACAAAGGGAGGGTTAGTGAGGCTGAATAGAATGAATGGTGGGTGGGCAGAGGCGACAGTAAAAACAGGGATACTGAATGAATACTTCTGTTCAGTATTCACAAAAGAGGAAGTGGGGTGGTGCCAACCCAATTAACAGAAGCACTATGGGGGGTCGATCCCAGTCCTTTCACAGAAGAAAGGGTTCTGAAAGAACTCCTAAAACTGAAGGTGGACAAAGCAATGGGGCAAGATGGAATTCACCCCAGAATTCTAAAAGAATTAAGCAGAGAACTAGTGACACCACTGACTACCCTTTATAACAAATCAGGGGAGGTTGGTGTGGAACCTGAGGACTGGAAGAAGGCTGATGGATTCCCTTCACAAAGTGGGAGCAAGACAGAGGCAGGAAACTACAGACCTGTCAGTTTGACCTCTGTGGTAGGAAAGTGATGGAATCACTCTGAAGGAAAGAATTGTTGAGTACCTAGAGGCCAGTGGGGCACGGGACCCAAGGCAGCATGGGTCCACAGTGGGAAGGTCATGTCAGACAGATCAAATTGATTTCTTTGACTGGGTGACCAAAGTAGTAGAACCAGGGGAGGCTATGGACATAGCCTACCTAGACTTTAGCAAGGCATTTGACACAGTCCCACACACAGATTAGTAGTCAAGTTAACAGCCTTGGCTGATGGGTCCCAGGGTGGTAGCCTGGGTAAAACATTGGCTGAACAACAGGACACAAAAGGTAATTGTAAATGGAGTCCATAATGAAGAAAGAGGGGTTACTAGTGGAGTAACGCAGGGTTCAGTACTGGGTCCAGTCCTTTTTAATGTCTTTATAAGTGACACTGCAGAGGGACTGGAAGGAAAAGTATGCCTCTTTGCAGATAACATAAAGATCTGCAACAGAGTTGATACACAAGGAGGTGTGAAAAGGATGAGAAGGGACTTGGCAAGGTTGGAGGCGGGTGAGATATAGCAGCTTGGTTCAATGCAAAGAAGTAAGTAATGCACCTGGAAACAAAACCCAGGGAAGATTACACAATGTGGGGAGGTAGTAACAACAACAGAAATGGAAAGGGACCTGGGGGTAATCATATCAGATGACCTTAAGGTTGGCAAGCAATGTGAGAAGGCAGTAGGGAGGGATAGGGGGATACTGGGATGTATAGGGAGAGGCATCACCAGCAGAAAACAGGAAGTTGTTATCCCCCTGTACAGACAGTTGGTGAGACCCCATCTGGAGTACTGCGTCCAGTTCTGGAGACCCCATCTCCGCAAGGACATAGACAGGATGGAGGCAGTTCAGAGGAGGGCAACTAAAATGGTGCAGGGTCTGCAAGAGAAGCCATAAGGAGGAGAGGCTAAAGGAGCTTAATATGTATACCCTTGAGGAAAGGAGGGAGAGGGGGACATGATAGAAACGTTTAAGTACCTCAGTGGAATCAACAAAGTCCAAGAGGGTAGCATCTTTCAGAAAAGAGATGTGCAAGAACAAGAGGACACAATTTGAAGATAGAGGGAGGATGGCTCAGGGGCAATGTGAGGAAGTATTTTTTCACAGAGAGGGTGGTGGACGCATGAAACAGCCTTCCTGAGGAGGTTGTGGGGTCTAAAACTGTGGGAGAATTCAAGAATGCATGGGACAGACATAAGGCAATTTTTGTGGGGGGTAGGAAGAAATAGGCTGTTGGTTAATTAGGATCTGCAGCTTATCCTCTAGGTAGGGAAATGGGCAGACTAGGTGGGTCAAGCGGTCCTTATCTGCTGTCAAAGTCTATGTTTCTATGTTTCTGTGTTACCCTTTGACCCTCCTGTTGGTCCAGTCAGTAGAGGTGCAAAAAAGGGGAGAGGGATGGGTAAGTCAAACTGTGACAATGATCTCCCACTGGGACATGGTATCTTTGTGGACACTGAGACCCATCCTTCTGAAGAAACCCCACAATTGGTATGGCTCAGATTCTGACAGAGGCATGGAGTGGAGGCCGAGGAGCCCAAAGAGGGTTGGTTGTCCACGATGGCCAATCCTGTCTCCAAGACCAAAACTTGGGCACCAAAAGTGGGGATGGCTAAACTCTGACAGTGTGAGTCCCAAATGCCCCCTCCCAACCCTGAAACCATGGAGACCAAAGAGGTTCAGACCTGATTCCAGTGAAGAATCAAACAGATACACGCCTTCTGGGCCTTGGAGACTGGTCATAATTTCCTCCAGCTCAGAGGATTAAGGGGATTCCAGAGTGCCCAAACAATCTAACATTAACAAGGTGGTAACCATTTAGGCTGGGAAGGGTAAGGGGTCAAACCCCAAGGACCTGGAGGGAACAATGACCCTTCATCCCAGGCAGTTTTATTTCAGTGTGGAGGAAGAGGTGGGAGCTCACCTGTCTGAAAAGATGAGGCTACGAGAATTTTATCGATGTTTTCACCTTCCAGCACAGAGAGGAGGAAGAGAAGAAAGAAGGGAAAAAAGTGAAAAAGGGACAGACAGTAAGAAGCCCAAGATTAAGCATAACTGGTCTAACTGTTTTCTCATTTGCATGCATACCATATGCCAGGAGAAACCATAACTATGTTGCTCTATACTTAATCACTGGTCCAGGGTTATTAGGCCATATGTGGCAATGGGAGGCACAATATGACTCGATTATGATGAAGTCTTCTGACGTCACCTTCACATAACCTGGGCGGGATAGGGGTCTTTGGCACCTAAAATAACCTGGAGGGGGAGCCCTCTTTGTGACTGACAGACAGATCAGCCAACCGAACCTTTTGGATCTTGGGGAAAGTCCACACTGCTTGCAGTTTCAGTTACATCTGAATTGGGAAGTGAAGAAGTAACAGCTCGAGATAGTTCGAGCAGTAATCCATAGTGGATTCAGGCAGAAGAACCGTGAAAAGGCCTGAGTTTGGCCTGCATGCCTGCCTGCTGTTTCTGAGAGGGAACTTGTGCTTTCTTCGTACTGAATCCAAATCTGGAGAGCGAATTAAGCCACTGAATTGTGACCAGGCTTTAACCTGAAGAAGATCGAACATTTGCTGAATGCGATCGGCCTGTCAGGCTTCCAGCTACCTCTGAACTCCCGGATTGGGCAGAGACTCTGTAATTGTGACCAGAGAGCCATTTGCCTGGTACAGTGGAATTTTCTGACATGTGAATGTGCTGTGTGCTTATAGTGGGTTGTGATTTGGTTCCCCACTGTGTGTCTGAACTGTGTTTTGCTTGCTGGAGGCTATATCCAGCTCCACTGACTGAATCAGTATTGATTTTCATTTACCTGAGCCCTGCTACACTGGCCCAGCCAGAATACCTGCTATGCAGAGAAAGTCATCAATGAGAGACTGGCCTGGGGATCAGCCCCCTGCTCAACGCCTTGAACAGGAATGACGCCTTGGTGATTCGTGTGGGCCCTGCTTCTCCGGGCACTCCAGCTCGACAGCCTGCAGTCTCAATTTCATCCTGCCTGTGTCCAGTATTTGGTATCATGAATAAACATCAGGGTAGCTCCCTGCAACAACAGCTAAATCTAAAAGTGTTATCACCTGATTGTCTTGTTGCCTTTTCTTTCACAAACTGAGCCCTCCAGCTCCAGATTACAAATAGTGAGTGTTGTGCATGTTGCTTTCTTCCATCACAGGGCCCCAACCAGCTGAAACATTCCTAGCTAGCCCACCATTTTCCTACCTGGGTACCCAGAGTGTGTGACTGTGTAGGGACTCTGAACTGCATGCATAACTGTCTGATTAATATAGTTTTTAAGCAAATCAACCTGATTAAGCCCCCTCCCTTGTTCAAATCCCCTGAATAAATCAGATTTAACTTTGTTTGCATTTAACTGGACTGTGGTTCCAGTTTGTGACAAAAGTATTGTACTGTTGCTGTTTGCTGTACATAGGTCCCCAGGGTCAAGCTAGAGGAACCAGCCCTGGTGGTAAGTGCAAACAGTATGGGTAATTGCCTGGTTAATAAGGGTCATTGTGAAAGTAATTACTGTATATTGTTCAGGCCACTAGAAGGGAAAGAGCAGGGGTTACAGTGTCTCGGAGGGCTGTGCCCAGGTTAGTGTTGACCACTAACAACCCTGACCTCCAGGTGGAGGCACCCATTTTATTGCCCAGGCCCCTTAACCTGCTACTAGCCAGGCAGGCAGGGATAGTGGCCCTTGGGATAGCACCACCTAGGGGTTACACTTTGATTTCTGTAGGCCAGATGGGAACTGATATGCCCCCCCAGCCACTACTGAGGACCCCCCCATTTCAGCATGTTACTCGATCTCAATCAGTATTGCTGAATGAGGCCCCTATAATAAAAACTCCAGACATGAACCCCACTCCTGTCCACAACTCCTATGAGGTTTTGATGGATAGTGAGACTGTCGACTCTGATGGGGGCTCGAAGATTTCCTCTGTAGCCTCCTCACAGCATGATACTGGAGGAGATGCCTTGGTTGACGGTAAAGCTAAACCGAAAAAGTTGAAAAAACAGAAGTGATGTGATTTATGTTCTTGTTATTGCATGATTTTTCACTTTTTCTAATTTTTCTTTCCCTTGATGGTATCCTTTAAAATGCTTACCTTGAATACTAACAATTTAAAATCTAGGTACAGGCATCTGGTCATCTTTGCAAAACTACATATGGAGCACGACAACATTATTTCCTTACAGGATACTAGATTACATATGCTCTCAGATGTTGAGCAGGCAAAATTGGATTGTCACCAGGGACCTTCTGTTTGGTCTCTGGGGGAGGATGAGTGTTCTGGCTTGGGAGTTCTGTTTCAGGATCTGAACTTTCATACTCTGCAGGTGTTAGATGTCTTCTCTGGTCAGGCTTTAGTGATGGATATAGTGATAACTGGGATAGCTCATAGGTTACTTAACATATATGCTCCAGAGATAAAGGCAGACCGCACATCATTATTTCGGTGATTGGAATCCTACTTTATTACCTCTAAAGTAGTTCTTTGGGGTGGAGATTTTAATTGTGACCTGTCTGACAGGGATTGGGGTACAAAAGTTGGGAAGTCTCATTGTGACACCAATCTATTGCTTAATATTTTAGACAGATACCTTCTTGTAGATGTGTATGACTTAGTGGACTCTCTATGAGAATTGACTTTTGGATTCTGTCTACTAGAACATGAGATGCTTCAATTCATGTTGTTCCTTTTGAAACCTCCGATCACGTGGCTGTTGCAGTTTCCCTAGGGAACAGGATTTTGGCATGGGAAGAAGTTTCTGGAAGTTTAATTCATCTCTGCTGCAAGTTGATCTTTGCGGGCGGGAGGTTTTAATTTTTTTGGAAGCTAGGAATGATATATACGGTTCCTTTATGACAGCCCAGTGGATTGGTGGGAAGACACCAAATCAGGGTTGAAAGAGTTATTTATCTCCTTTTCTGTTAAACAGGTTAAAGGGCAGTACCTGACTTATTTGGGATTGTGGGCTAAATTCTTTCGGCTACTTTTTCTTCTGAGAACTATGGGGTCAGCTTGTCTGCAGGCCCTCTCTGAGGCGAAGAGCCAGATGAACAAGTATTTGTTAGGGAGGGAAAAATCAATGGCACATAGACAAAAACATGATACCTAAGGGAAGACTCATCAGGTGAACCCCTTTGATGAGCACTCCAGGACGGCTGATCAGAAGATTATGATGGCTCTGGCAAATGCAGATGGGGAGCTTGTCCATAATCTGCCTGCTCTGGAGCCAATTGTTCACAACTACATCAGACAGAGGTTTCAGGTCGGGAGCACTCAGAAGTCGGACAACCTTTTGGACTCAGTTGTATTGCCACATATCTTATCACTACAGGCTACTCTACTTCTGGAGACTGTTTCAGTGACTGAGGTAAGAAATGCTATTAGACAACTTTCCCAGCATACTTCTCTGGGGGCGATGGTCTTCGCAATGAGTTTTATAAAACTTTTTGTGGACAACTGGCCCCCATTCTGACTGAGGTTTTTTTCTACATGGGAGGAATACAGACTGGGACATAATATGGCAGAAGGGATTATGTTGTTTTTTTCATTTAAGAGAAGTGATAGGACGGATCTTCATAATTGGAGATCTTTGAGTTTACTAAATTCGGGCTACAAAATATTGGCCAAAGTTTTGACAGTCTGACTTTTGAAAGTGGCACATGATGTGATTTTTAAAATACAGACTTGTGCTATTCCAGAGTGAGACATCAAGCACAATCTCATACTCCCTAGGAAAGTTGTGGAGCAGGGTATGATGTGGTGCCTGGATGGCTACATTTTATCTGTGGATCAGGAGACAGCTTTTGATGCTGTCAAACATGACTATTTGTGGGATTGTCTTGCTGCATATGGTGTTCCAGAGCATTTTGTGTCATTACTGAAAGTATTGTATAAAGGAGTGATGGTTAGACCTTTGGTGAATAGGCATCTGGGTCTCCCCATGTATCTCAAAAATGGGGTAAGACAGGGGTTCCCTCTCAACCCCTAGTTATATGTCTTTGCTGTGGATCCTCTGCTACGTTGTATTGCATGACATGCCCAGGTTCTCCCGATTCGTACTACGCAGGGAGAGGATATTGTAACTGTCACTGCTTATGCTGATGACTGCACTATTTGTGTACAGGATATCTCCTCGGGGACACACGTTCTTGGAAATTTTGAGAAATATCAGGGAATTACTGGTATCAAGCTTAATACCACCAAGAGTCATGCTCTAGCACTAGGTAGGGCCCCTTTAGTTTCTGATTTTGCTATACCCATGTCTGCACATACGATAAAAATATTGGGCGTATGGTTTGGAAATACAGTGGTGATACAAAGTAATTGAGATTTAGTTTATGACTCAGTTTATAGAAAGGTTTGGAAATGGAAAGCATGGAAAATGGCATGGAAAAAGCGTGTTTATTTAGCTAAAACATATTTATTACCTTTGTTTTTGTATATTTCATATGTTTTTCCATTATCTTTTACTATGCACACTAAGGTTTTGGGTTTATTCTTCATGTTACTCTGGGGTAGTCATTTGAACCCCATCAAAAGAAATCATACATAACGTGCCTGGAAAGATGAAGATTTAAACATGGTACAGCCCCTAGTCTTTCTATTTGGAAATGTTTTTTCACCATTCTTTATCCTTTGTTGTTGGAGTGGGACATTATTGGGACTTTAGCTACTGTATGTCTTGGAAACAGGGATTTCTTAGTGCCTGGGGATGAGGGAAATGGTATGAGGAGGAGACCATTCTACCCAGGTATGAACAGTTTTATTTGAAATATATCAGACTGTGGAAGATCCAACTGATGTGGGTTGTAACAGTTTCCAGGAAAGTTTTTTATGCTACGATAGTACAGAACTGTTATTTTGAGGAACCTGTTTTTAAGATTGGACCTACTATTGATGTGACATCTTTGTTGAACTGTATGTTAGAAACCAGAATACCGTAGAAGATGCAAGACACTATGTGGCTTTGTGGGCATGCGAAGTTAAATGTTTGTTGAAACCATGAACATAAACAGGTGTAGGATCATGTGTGTGAGTTTTTGGGTTGTTTGCAGCAACCTGAAACCATCTGGCACTCTTTTTTTTCTATTGCATATTTATACAAGGGTTTTGGGCACAGCTGGATAATTTTTAGAACACCAGTAAGTTTGCTAAGATGACATATGATGCCCTCATTTATGGTCAGCTCTCTGCATTATGGGTTGGTTGGCACAAGACTACAGTTTATGTTATTTTTGCTTGTCTGAAATGGGCTATCTGGCATGTTAGATGCCAGAGGATCCTGAATCAAGAAGGTGTCACCATACAAAATGTCCTTTTTAATGTACAGTCAGAATTGGATGCCTTATATCAGGAGGAACTGGCTTGTTGGGGTACCTCGTTGTGTGCCAAGCTGTGGAGAGGAATTGACTGGGTGGGATGAGGTTGTACTATGCTTTAAACACTAATATGAAATGTTGGTTTATTTGTTAATACTGTTTTCTTAAGTTTTTCCTTTTGTTTGTTTAATTTTTTGTGTCATCAATTGTGTATTATTCTTTCTATTCTATTTTGAATGTTAATAAAAAGTTCCCATACTCTTTTCGAGAAGTGCCATGGGATCTTGAACATCCACCTGAACTACCACCAGAACAGGCAGATGGGACCTTGATTTAACGTCACGTCTGAAAGACGACACCTCAGGAGTGCAGCACCTCCCTCATGCTGCACTACAGTGTCAGTACTGGGATTCAACCCAAGTGCTTGGTGTGGGGAAAGAACCCACAGCTTTCTGATCTCCAGGCCTCAGAGGCGAGTATGCTACCTGCTAAGCCACTGACACTGAACAGGTAATTAAACATTAAACAGGTCAGCAGGGGCTAGGGCCAGGGCCAATGGTGTGGGTCTATAGTCACTGTTATGTTCACTGAGCCACAGTCTGGGTGAGGACCTGGTAGTGATGCCTTGACTGAAAACAAGATACAGGAAAGGGGTCACTCACAGGTGCAGCAATGTGTCAGGTAAAGACACGTACATTATTATCTAGGTAACCTCACACACACCATACCCAGCTAGTCAGATGAGACTCTAACAGACAAGTTGTAAGTTTAAAAATATTTTATTTACTTACAAAATCATGCTGATGTGTTGGCCATATTGCCAAAAGGTGCTCACAAACCACAAAGTTGCAAAAAGTACCTGATGGCGTTTTGAGCTGGAATGGCATGAAACTTTGCTGGGTACTTGTAGTAGCTTTGCAAATAAACTCTTTTTAAACCTAAAGCTTGTCTGTTAGAGTATTATCTAACTAGCTGGGTATGATGTGTGCAAGGTTTCCCAGATAATAGGGCCACGATTGATCTTCAACACTGTCCCTGTCAAGGCGGTTGGATCACATACAGAGGCGTGTTGTGGGATCAATTGGGACCACTGCTGTATCAAGAGGGTCACAAGCAGCAGGTCCGTGACTTCCTGGTGGTTTTCCTTGGAGTGAGTGGCCTAGACTCAAAGCAATTAGTGCCCTTTTTGAGGGAAATGAAGGCAGACATAGTCATCATCCAGCACAGCTTTCCATGCACCAGGATACTGCAATCCCATTTTCTCCAGTGGAAAGATTAGTGCCATCCTGAGAATGGGAAAGCCATTTATAAAACCTGGAGGAAGATCACTAATGCAGTATGGACTTTTATAAAAAAAATTGGCCTGCAGGTGTGGTTAAGTATGACAGCATCATAGTGGATTCCTCTGTCCTTATTACTCAGATGGGGCACACCTTTCATATCTAGTATTTGACCAGTTTTACTCTGACAATCAAGAGTGATTTATGTTTAAATTTAGCAATACTGTTGAACCATACATCTTGTGATGTGCTGTGGGGAACCTGGTCAGGTCGACCACGTTGATGGCAGGTTGGGAGTCTCTCTAAGGTTTGTCTCAGTGGGGGTCAGGTCCACCTGGCTTCATGGTAGGGAAAAGAGTGGGCATTTGGGCCTGGCATGAATGGTTGTTCCTCTTATGGATGACTACAGGGGAAAGGTGAGGCTTGTGATCAGCACAGACTGGTCAGAGCTCACCTGGTCAGGTTGTGCCTCGCAGGGCCAGACTGGCTGGAGCTCACCATGGTGAAGTCATGTCTCGCAGGGCCAGGGTCTGACACATTGAGTTACTGTGCAGGACTCTCAGTAGAAAATCCACAAACTCATGTGGGAGGGTGGCAAGGCAAGGCAATTTTTATTTATAAACACCCTATACAGAAGGCACAGGGTGCTGTATATGCAACAAATAAAATTTAGAACAAGATATCATAAATTTTAAAATATAGTCAGATATGACTAACAAAATATAGACTCAAAAACTTACTAGCTGGCGAAAGCTTGTTCAAATAAATTGGTCTTCAGAGAGTCTTTGAAAGCCTCCACTGTGCTAGCCATTTGAATGTTCCCAGGAAGCAAATTCCCCAGCTGCAACCCCAAAAGCTCTGTCCTCTGAAAGTCTCAAATGAATGTGGGGTTGAATATGTGGATGCCACACTTAGGACAGATGGCAAAAGGCATGCCTTCATGCATGCAAACAGTTGTTACACCAGACAGAGCCTGGCCATGGGAACAGGCTGCTGCGCTCTCCCTCAAGGCAAAACAAGGGAGGGTGCATTACCTAACATGAGACTCCCTCCAGCAAATGTCATATTGTATAATGCTGCAAATTTGTTTAATAAACATTTTGCTGTGGCCATTTAAATTCCAGCAGCGTGTGGTTACTGTCTCAAAGGGAAGGGGGATAAAGGGGGATAATCAGGGTAAGGCTTGAGTAAGCAAAACATGTTTCTTGAGACTGAATTATCTGTTTAGGTGAGATTCAGAAACATAATCAAACCTTTTTTGGTTCAAATTCAAACAGATCCAGACCTGAATGATTATAGAGAAGTTTCATCATTTCCCTAATCTGATTCTCCAGTGGTTAAAAGGGAGTTCAGATGCCATGGTTGTTATTTAGCTATTGGCCTCTCACGTGTGACTGCCAACAAAGGCACAGATTAGTTTCATTTGTAAGAGTGTTTTGTGGTGATTTCCACCGCACAAACCATCTTTATAGTTGGAACCAATGAGTATCTTTCATGGCTGTCTCACAACAGAGGCCAGTACAGGCCAGTACAGTAGCTGAATACTCATGGATTCTTAACTCATTGTCAGCCACTACAGAATCAGATGAGTCTTCCGTTGCAGGATTAGGAAACATTGATTGGGCAGTATGCAGAAGCTTTTTCTGTGGATGTAATATATGTGTTATACCTGTCATGCAGATAAATAGAGGACTTCAGTCCCCAATACTGTCAACCAGGCACCATTCCTAAGTACTTACATATAAAAAGGAATTAGCCAGTCAAGTGGTGTGGAGGGTTGTGGCACTGGGTGCCTTATCTCCTCCCATGCTGGCGACCTGGGTTTGGGAATGAGCCTGAGTCGTTGGGGGTCGGCCGGGGGGGGGGCCGGATTGAGCAGCCTCAAGGCAGCTCTTCTCTCCCAGGGAAGGATGTGGGCTTCCCTGGCTCTTGGCTGACACCCGGTGGAGGCTAGGTGGCAGCACTAAGCCACAAGAAAAATCAGGTATTAGGCTGGGTGGAAGGAAGGGGCCATCACCAGAGCCAGGGAGTGCATGTGCATCTCAATGCACATGTGTAACCATGTTCTGGGGTCCCGAGATTAACAGGGGAGAAAACAAAAAATGGGGCATGGAAGCAGGCTAAATGAAGCCCTGACAGGGCAGACTGAGATCCTCTGAGAGAAGACAGCAGCTTGCCTGGAGCCTCGATGGGAAGAAAAAACCTATATATATATATAAAAAATATATATATATACAGGTATATATATACTGTATGTGTGTATATATATATATATATATATATATATATATATATATATATAAAAGGAAGTCTTCATAGCTTGACAGAAAGGCCTGGTATGTCATTATTCACAAGACCTTGCAAAGGAAGATCTTTAACAGGTTGTCAGTTCTTTAATGACAGGCAATATTACAGATAACGAGCATGGTAAGAGAGGGTAGAGGAGCTGAGTGTTCATCCACAAGCACACATTGCCAACAAGTCTTCCCTGGGGTCTTACAATTGAAACACAGAAGTTGACAGCAGATAAGGATCGCAAGGCCCATCCAGTCTTCCCATTTCTTTTTCTACCTTATAAATGTGCCATCGGCCTTTGCTCTGTCAGTGGCCTATCTATGCATACTCATCTGTATTGCATCCTTATGCCTGGCCCATGCCTGTTTGAAAGTCCTGCACTGCATTCATAGCCACCACTTCCTGAGGTAGGCCATTCCATGCATCCACCACCCTTTCTGTGAAAAAGAACTTCCTCACATTACTCCTTAATCAGCCTCCCTCTAATCTCATGCTGTGTCCTCTTGTCCTGCTATTTTTCTTATATTGAAACATGTTAGACTCTTTCACCTTGTTAATGCCCTTGAGTTGTTTGAATGTTTCGATCATATCACCTCTCTCCCTCCTTTGCTCTAGGGTTTACATATTGAGCTCTGTTAATCTGTCCTCATACGTTTTCTGATGCAGTCCCTGCGCCATTTTGGTTGCCCTTCTCTGGACTGCCTCAATTTGGTTAATGTCCTTGTGAAGATGTGGCCTCCAGTACTGCACGCAGTTTTCCAGATGGGGCCTAACCAGTGTCTTGTAAATAGGGATTATTAACTCCCTCTTCCAACTTGTGATACCCCTACTAATACACCTAAACATCCCCCTAGCCTTACCTACTGCTTTAGTGGTCTGCTTGGATGATTTCAGGTCATTGGTGATGATGATGCCTAAGTGTCTTTCTTCCCTTGTGACTGCCAGCAACTCCCCTCCCAGCCTATAGGTGGCTTCAGGGTTCCTCTTCCTATGAGCATGTTCTTGCACTTCTTTGCATTAAACCCAGTTGCCACTCTTCCAACCATTTTGCTAGTTTATCCAGATCTCTTCTCATTCTGCCCACCCCATCTGGATCATCTACTCTGTTGCAGATCTTGGTGTCATCTGCAAACAGACAAACCTTACCCTTCAGTCCATCTGCAGTGTCACTGATGAAGATATTGAAGAGGACTGGCCCCAGGACTGATCCCTGAGGTACCCCACTTGTGACTTGCATCTCTTCTGACTCTATATCGTTTACCACCACTCTCTGTTTTCTGTCAGTCAACCAGTTTGCCAACCAGTTGACCAACTGACCCACCCCGAGTCTACCCAGCTTATTAATCAATCTTCTATGTGGAACAGTATTGAAAGCTTTGCTGAAGTCAAGATAGGCGACATCAACTGCTCCCCCTTGGTCCACCACTCTGGTTACCCAGTCAAAGAAATCTATGAGATTAGTTTGACAGACCCTTCCTTTTGCAAACCCGTGCTGTCTTGAATCCTGTGCTCCTATGGATTCCATGTAGGACTGACTGGTCTGAAGTTCTCTGCCTCCTCCCTGCTACCACGCTTGTGGAGCGGGATCACATGAGCCCTTCTCCAGTCTTCTGAGACCCTTCTTGTGCTCAGAGACTCACTGAACAGTTCTGATAATGGCTCTGCTAGTTCCACCCTTAGCTTCCTCAGTACCCTGGGATGTATGCCATCATGTCCCATTGCCTTGTCCACCAGGAGCTGATCAAGCTCTTGTAGGATCCTTGCTTTTGTGAAGGGACTAATGCACACCTCCTTCCACCCTGTGCCCATGGTGCTGAGCTGTGGGCCCTGCCCTACCTTCTGTTCAGTAAATACTGAGGAGCAGAAGTATCTATTTAGGATAGATGCTTTTATGTGGTCCTCCTTCTCACATGCCACCTTATCTCCTTTGATCTTAGCAATACCCCCTCTGGACTTTCTCCTTTCACTAATGTATCTATAGAAAGTCTTGTCACCTTCTTTTATTGTTTGTGCTAGTGTTTCCTTGGTTTGGGCCTTTGCCCGCCTTACTGCCTTCCCTGCTTCCCTTAGAGAAGTTTGGTATGCCTCCCTATCTTCATCCCACTGTGTTCCCTTATATTTCCTGAAGGCCATCCTTTTGGCTGTGACCTTTTCTGCTACTGTTTTTGAGAACCAAAGTGGTTTCCTTCTTCTTTTGTACTTCCTTTTGTCTCTAACACAATGGAATGTTGCTTCAAGTATTGCATCCTTAATGCTTGCCCACTTTGCCTGTACCCCCTCAGCTGTATTTCTTTTTGCCAGGGCTAGCTTAACTCTTTTGGTCATCTTATTAAAGTCAGCTCCTCTGAAGTCCCATATTTTTGCCTTGGAATGGGATGATTTAGTTCTAGTGGCCAAATTGAACCATACCATGTGATGGTCACTGGCCCCCAGGTGACCTTCTACCTGGAGATCTGTGATCCTTTCATTGTTAGTCAGTACTAGATCTAGGATAGCCCTGTCTCTTGTGAGTTGTTGTACCAGTTGTTTGAGGCCCTCCCCCTGCAGGGAATTCTCCACGTGTCTAGTTCTGGCAGATGTTCCTGCTGGTTTTGACCAATCTGAATCTGGCATGTTGAAGTTTCCCATTATCAGCACCTCCCCTTTAGCGGTCATGTTTTGTATATCTTCTAACAGTAATGTGTCTATGTCCTCCTCCTGGTCTGGGGGCCTGTAGACAACCCTAGTTTGTATGGCTGTCCCATTTCCTGTTTTCAGGGTGACCCACAATTCTTCTGGCTCCTTATGTGTATTCTGAATTTCTGTAGCTTTGATATTTTCATTAACATACAGGGCCACTCCAACCCCCCCCCCCTTTTGCACCTCGGTCTCTTCTGAACAGTACATAGCCAGGAACTGAATTCTCCCAAGTGTGGTTACTGGTTAACCACGTCTCACTAATTGCTACTATGTCCAGTTTAGCCTCTGTCATTATTTACTGCAGGTCTGGGATCTTGTTTCTCAGACTGCGAGCATTTGTGTACATGATTTTCCATTGGCCAGATTTTGGCATGTTAGTTGTTGGGTGAGATCTGGCATTTCCGCTCTGTGTCGTATGGGGAGCCGGACCTCTTTACTTACCTGGTGATGCAAATGAACTGCAAACATGCTGAACTCCTGTTTGACCACTAGCTGGGGGGGAAGGGTGTTCTTCCCATTCGACGTATGGGGTGCTGCATCCCTCTCCCCATTTGCTAGTTCAAATATTCTGCAAAGACGTTAAACGTTAGCCCCAATGCACTCACTCCCTCCTTAGTCAGATGCAGTCCATCAAATTTAAAGAACTTTACTCCCTACAGATTTGTGTCCTTTTTCCTGGCACCAGCCCTCGAGCCACATGTTTATAATGACAAACATTGTTACAAAGGCATAGATTGGGAATCTGAAAGTTGGTGTTGCACTGCTGGAAATGGTGTTAGTGTTAGAAAAATGTTAGATTAGGCTAGGTTCGGCGGGGTATGGTTTTAGACACTGTGGGTGTTAGTTGGGGGTTTATTGAAACATTCAGGTTTGTTGCCACATTGAAGTGGTAGAAAAGGTAAACGCTAAAAGGGTAGCATTCAGAAAGTACAAGGAGATGTAGAGGGAGCAGGATAGGGAGCTGTATCAGGAGAAGCAGAGGGAAGCAGGGAGAGCAGCAAGGAGCACAAGGGCATACGCTGAAGACAGGATAGCCCAGGTGGCAGTGAAGGGGGACAAAACATTTTTAGGTACATAAGCTAAAGAAGGAAGACCATGGCTGGGATCATAAGGTTAAAAAGGGAAGGAGGAGACTGCGCAGAGGGGGGGCCCAGGAAAAGGCAGACATCCTGAAGAAATACTTTTGTTCAGTGTTTACAAAGGAAAGTGAAAAGGAGGGGCCACAAAAAAGTAACAGGAGCAGGGGGAGGGGCACTAGTCCATTTTCAGAGAGATTCCTGAATGGGCTTGCTAATCTGAAAGTGGAGAAAGCAATGGGGCCAGACAGGGTATATCCAAAGATATTGAGAGAGCTCAGTAAGGTACTGGTTGCACCTACGATAGTCCTATTTAACAGCTCATTAGAAACAAGAGTGGTTCTGGAGGACTGGAGGAGGCACCCACTTCACAAAAGTGGTAGCAGGGAAGAGGCTGGCAGTTATAGGCCAGCCAGCCTGACGCTGGTGTTAGGAAAGTCAATGGAATCACTGCTGAAATAAAGTATTGTGGATTAGAAAATGGGCTTGAAAAGTAATGCATGCTGATTGGCTTAAGGGACATACCAGGCATGCATTTATTTTTCAATAGATGCCGGCTAAAAACAAGTGCAATGCTGGCCCGGTGGCATAGAGGGTTGAGGCGTGGAGCCTTACCTCGACCCACACTGGCAACCCGGGTTCGGGGACGGACTCAGGTTGCTGGGGGTTAGTAGGGGAGGATAAATATTGAGTGTCCGTAGGACTGCTCTCCTATCCTGGGGTGGGTTTGGGGATGGCCTAGCTCGGTAGCGGCCCCCAGTGGAGACTGGGGGCACTACATGAGTGGCATGCAGAGGAATCTAGAAAAGTGTAAATACCGCTTGCTGGCCGCTGGATAATGGCTCTCTGTCTCCAACACCTTCGGTGCCTTCCCAGGGCCTCCTTCTCCTCAGCAGCATCCCTGGGCCCTATATAGTGTGTGCTGGGGCTGTTCTCCCCGCGGTGCCTTCCCACTCGGAGGAGGGGGACCTGCTCAGCGAAGGGATACACCTGGGATATCACAGGGACTGGCTGCAATGCAAAGAGTCAGAGGAGGCCCAGGTAAGGACAGTGGGGCTTGAGGGGACTTGTGGATCCTGAAGGATTGGGGGTCACCAAGCACGGCGTGGCAAATAAAGGCGATAATACAAAAAAAAAAAAACAAGTGCAAATCAAAGGTGCCCCATTGCAAAGGGTGTACTTGGGCACCTCGAATTTTCAAAGTGACTGGTCGCCGTTTTGTATTCTCACTTAGCAAGCAAGTTGGCAGCTGGCTGACCCCCCTCCCCAGGTCCATCTGTCCATGTGTTTAACTGCTAAACTTAAACAGCCATAAAAAAACAAAAAAAAAAAAACAACACAGAGGCAACAAAAAAATGAAGCCGTCTGACTTCCTAATGCCAGCAATAGCTACTTGCTCCCCCAACCCCCATGCAGGTACCGGACAGTGAATTAAATTTCATTCACAAGTGATACCAGCCAATTTCTCTCCTACACACCACTCCATGTTACCGAAAGCACCCGCGCACAGCAAAAACACCTCAGCAGCGCCTCTCATTACCTCAGAGAAGAAATCCTCAGGGAAGCCTCTCACAGCAGTATTCATTTAAAGTAGTTTAAAAAAAACTCTATTTTTTGCCAGACCTACTACCCTCTGTCACTCACTCTCACTGCACAGCCAAGTGTCCAAAGTCGTCATCATTGAAGTCAGGTGTCACGGACACCCTGAGGCGAGCTCACTTTATTTTTAGCCACAAAGAAGTAAACATCCTTTTTTCATACTTATACTTTTTTCTTGGCTGCCAGCTTCCCGATATCCCTCCATATCTAACTCCCAAGCCCTGACATTTTGGCCCATATCCCACTGACGGCAACTGTGTGAAAGTACAAATTAAATATATGAGAGTCTTTCTTCCAGCTATGTTCAAGTCGGGGGGGGGGGGCTGCAGTGGCGTGGTAACCACGACAATCATCTGTGAATTTGAAAGTATGGACAAGAGTCCCCACTTAAAAACAAAGGCAGCATTCAAGCACAGGTGGAGGAACTATTTTATTATAAAACATACAAACATCTAAGACTTTAAACATGAAACCATAAAAATTTTTTTTTTTCAAACATAAAATACAGTGGTCCATTTTCTAAGTACAATAATACCCTCCATGGTGGGTGGTATTGGGAAATACCGGACCTTCCAGGGGCTATAAGGCCCTCTGCCTGTGTTGTCAAGACTCATCACGGCCCACCCTGTCGGGTAGTATTGCTTACATGTCTTGTATCCAGCAGGTTACAAAACTTGAGGTAGCATGGATTTACTCTGGGAAGGGGGTCATGTCAAATGAATCTGTTAAATTTCTTTGTCTGGGAGACCAAGGAATTAGATCAGGTGAAGTGGTGGATGTGGCCTATCCAGATTTCAGTAAGGGTTTTGATACTGTTCCATACAGGAGGCTATTAAGCAAGCTACGCAGCTTAGGAGTGGGTCAAAAGGTTGTAAACTGGGTAAGAAATTGGTTGTGAGATAGGTGGCAGGGGGTGGTATTACACAGACTTCACTCAGAGGAGGGGAAGGTAATCAGGGGGTGCCACAGGGGTCAGTGTTGGGACCAGTTCTCTTTAATTTCTTTATAAGTGACATTGCAGAGGAGCTGGAAGGGGAAGGTCTACCTCTTTGCGGATGATACAGAAATCTGCAATAGGGTGGACACAGTGTGGGGGGGTGGAGGATGAGCAGTGACCTGAGAAAACTCGAGGAGTGGTCAAGGGCATGGCAGCTGTGTATAAATGTGAAAAAGTACAAAATAATGTACTTGGACACAGAAATCCAGGGGTGGAGTACAAAATGGAATGAGTGTTACTGACAACTATCAGCAGGAGAGACCTGGAGGTAATCATATCTTATGACCTAAAGATGGCCAGGCAGTGTGACAAAGCAGTTGGGATGGCTAGTGGGATACCTGGGTACATGGGGGGGGGTTATCACCAGCAGAAAGAGGGAGGTGGTGTTGCCTCTGTATAGACCATTGGTAAGACCCTACCTAGAGTACTATGTCCAGTTCTGGAGACCACATCTCTGGAAGACATAGAAGGCTGTCCAGAGGAGGGCAACTAAAATGGGGCAGGGTCTGCATCAGATGCCCTATGAGGAGTGCCTTAAGGACCTAAATATGTACAGCCTGGAAGAGAGGAGGGAGAGGGGGGATATGATAGAGACCTTTAAATATTTCATGGGGTAAATAAGGTATGGCAGGGAAATATTTTTCAGAAAGAAAGGTGCTCAAAGACAAAGGGAGCATGATAAGAAGCTGGTGAGAGGTATATTCAGGAGGGACGGGAGGAAGTACTTCACAGAAAGAGTGATGGATTCCAGTGGAGGTGATGGGGGCAAAAGCAATGTGTGGGGGGTTTCAAGGATGTATGGGACAGGCATAAGGGAATCTTAGGAAAAGGGAAGGGGGGAGGGAGAATAGGCCAAAGATCAAGTATTATCTGCTGTGATACTGTATGCAGGGAAAATGGGCAGATTAGGTGGACCAAGTAGTCCTTATCTGCTGGCAAATTCTATGTTTCTATGTTTGTATGTTATTCATAATCACATTTTCTACTCATCACATGAACCTAACATGTATTTATTGCTCTTGTAGTTTAAAAAATTAGTTTGCAAAATGTCTCTCAGCATTCCATCTTGGCTTCCCGTCACACCATGATGGGGTTCTCCAAGCAGCACCGGGAAGGGATTGCATCCTGTTGTGAGGGTGATACTATGTAATGGGTAGGAGTCAACAGCGTGCTACCTCCCCATTATTTTCTCACAGTGCTGGTGCATTACACTTCCTGCATCCTCCTTTTCTACACACCAGTGCTTCCATGTGCCCTGTTGCCAAGGTTCCCCTTAAAGAAAAAATGTGGACGCATGTTCCAGCCTTATTTATTCCTATACAACAGTGTTGCAGGAGCATTTTAGTGGTACTGACCCCCGCGACACATATCACTGCTTTCAGCTATGATGCTGTATCTCGACCACACTCTGTGGGAGTCCAGATCATTTCCAAGTCTGGGCTGAGAATGCTGGAGTACTATTAGGATGTCAGGGCAGGCCCATGCCTGGGTTTACAAAATATGAAGGCAAAATACAGTACTTGCCCCGAAACAAGACAGCAAATTAAATGGTGGAGCTAAACAACTTGTCATTGTTGTTGCTTCATCGTGGATTGTTACATGTGTTAAATTGCAGTGGAAAGAGCCCCTTCGTAAATATGCTAATGCAAGCCTTTCCCTATGTGCTGAAATTCCTGGAATATTTCTTTTCTTTTTCTACACTGTACGTTTTATGCTCCATGTCACTGGAGCTGTAAACTTTAACCTTGTATTCCAGCCCTGTCCCATCGCTTCTCTTCTACTGTCCTCCAACCTCCCTTGCCACAGTGCTTTTCTGCCTTGTGGTGGTTGCTGTGTGATCTTCATTCAAACTCCCCCCAGCCATCCAGTGCAGGAGGACTGGCAGCCAATTGGGCAAGCAGGGCCTGGAAGCAGCTGGCATCATCCTGCATGCTTTCTGGTTTTTATTCTTCAGTTTCTCCCCACCCTTAGGATCCCAGATGCAAGAGTGCTATTTGTGCATGCACAAGCAGTTGTGTGGCTGCATGGAGCAAGAGTCAGTGTCTTACCGCACTGCCACATGTGGCCGCACAGGTGGCAGTATTCCAATGAAGCCAGCTCCTCTTCCTCCCTGGAGGAGAGAGTCTTCTGGTGTGATCAGTCCTCCTCCTTCTGGGCTGACCCCCAATGTCCTTGTCCTGTTCTCTTCCCCTTCCCTTCCCTTCCATTTGGGAGGCAGTATAGTGCAGTGATTCAGGGCTCTGAATTGAAAACCTGGAGACCTGGATTTGAATCCCAAGACCCCCACTTGCATACTCTGACCCTGAGCAAGTCACTTAACTTCCTTGTGCTCCCAGGTTGCACCTGGAAACAAGCTTCGGCTTAGTGTGCTTTTCCTGGTTAAACAATTTCCCCTACCCCTTCCTGAGCCACTGTCATTGTGAACAGTGGCCCTGCTTCTGTACCAGTGAGGTAGCTACTTCTTTTAATGCTATGACTGTGCAGCTTAGGAGGTTTTGAACTATTTCAAACACTCTCTAGACACATGTACAGTGTTGGCAGACCCAACTCCTTGTCCTAACCCATTTTTTTTAACTGCAGCCAAAACCCTCGGGAATCACATCCATATCACCAGATGCTCAACAGCTTAAAGGTCACTTTCTTTCAGCAGAACCTGGGAGCACGATATTCCACCATTTCAGACATCAGTACAAATATGGCCCTGTTTTCAGGGACATAGGATCTGCTATTGTCTTCGGTAGAGAAGTGCTCTCATTTGTACATTGCACTTTGTGCTGCAATTCTATGCTCATTTTGGAATGCTCACAAATCAGGAAACCCTCAGTTGTCATATGGCTTCCCTTTGGGTAGGTTGAGTTTTGCATGTAACTCTTGTACCTAGCAGCCTACAGGTCTTGTGTTTTAAAATGGGGCATTGGTGACACATTCCAATGACTTTGTGAAATACAAGAAGGACAGGTAATTATCATGTTTGTCATTTATACTCCAACACAAGTGCTACCAGTGGAGCACACAGCTCAATATTGTATGCAGGAACATAAAGACAGTGCTTTTGTTTGCAGAAAATTGCCAGCTGTTCTGTTTATGGTGGTTACACTTGATCTGTATTTGAGTTCGACCCTGACCTGCAAACAGGATTAATCAAAATTCCTCTCCGTTGTAGAGATGGATCAAATACATTTCATCCTTTTGCAGTATTTACAATGTAGAGCAAGTAATTGGCCTAGAGTCACTGTAACATTGGCCCTGTCATGATAATGGGTCTTTAGGTTTTATAATCATTATTGTTTACGCTAGTGGGTTTTGCATGTCCAGCATAATAGACATCACTTATCTTGTGCTGGTTTTGTTGAACTATTCATGATTCATTTCAAATATTAATCACAAGACCTGTTATGTTAAGAGATTGCCTAATGCATAATTTTGTTGAAGCATTTTAAGGACCGACGACTAATCTGAAATACAAAAGACCTATTATTTTAAGGGATTCTGTTTTAATCTTATATTCATGACAGATCTCTTCCAGAGTAATGTGTATTTCAATAAACAACCTCAATGTATAATTGTAAAAAGGAACACTACAGGTTTAGAACTCTTTAATATAAACAAGATTATTTTAACTACTTCTTTTAACAAATCTGATTATTTAAGTCGTAGAGGATTTCTCAGCTTTGTTTTCTGCCATCGCAAGAGGTACATTTGGATTTCTTATCTTAAATACATGACGTATAGGATTTTTTAGAAATATTTGTTTTTAAACACGTGAACATTTAAACACAATACAGTTATCTGTACTTCTTTTTTCAGCATAAAAAGTATGCAAACACTTTTTAAAATCCTTTGTATCCCTGTAGTCTTAACTAATGGGTTGCTTCAAATCTAGCACATAGCTTTTTTTTATCAAACTTCAACTGTAGGCCGAAGTAAATAATTTGACAAACTGTGAATTGAACTCTGGCCACAGAATACAGCCAATGTGCAGGTGTTCTACCAGCTGAACCATCAGATCAGGTCATTATTAGCCTAAGTGCCCTGCGACCACTTTCTTTCTCAAAGTACAAATCGTGCATCTAGGAATTATTTTCACGAAAGTCAGTTGTATGTATGGTGATAGCCACCAGTATTCTTTGTAACACAAACTGTTGAGGAAAGTACTGTAGCCCTGCTGGTTAACCTGTTTATTACCTCAGCTGGTAAAGCACCTGGACAGTATTCCAGTGCCTTGAGGTCCAGTCCTACTTAGGTTACATTATTTATTTTTCACTACAATTTGCATTGCTAATGCCTAACAGACACTAATACTCATACCTCTGAACCGTCCCTGATTTTCAGCCACATCCCTGAGTTTGCCTCCAAATTTTCCTCTGCCCCTCATATAATTTGTGTTTTTGTGACAGAACAGTGGGAATTAAAAGCACAAAATAATGTCAAACATTAAAGTTTCAGACTTTTTCTTCTTCTTCAGAAAATGTGTCTCCTAAAATTCCCCTTATTCTATCAGCTTTCTGAGTGAACAGTACCAATTTTTAAGATGCGTCCCTGATTTGTAGTCTTTGGGCCCGATTCCAAGATGGTGTACACAGATGCAAGCAAAGTTACGCCAACCCCATGGCATAACTCATGACTTGCACCATGCGTTATGCTGTTCCCTATTTCAAAAGGCACCTTGCGCCATGTTGGCTATGGGCTATGCCAGCTGTGGGATACACCACCCACTATGCCACAGCCTGCAATGACATGATACAAGGGTGGGTTATGGCAAAAACTGCACCCTATTCCAGAAGGGCAGCAGCCATAACCCACTACTACAATTCCAGGAACTGCACTGGTGGAGCTACCTTAAAACATCTTGGAGATGCTCTAAGGGGCATCTTTCGGTGCCATCTGATGGATGCCCACTCTGCAGCACCGCAGCAAAGATCCCACCATGCTTCCCGTGCCCCCATGAACATGACCATGCCCCCACCCCCTGAATGTCAGGGACCCCGGGTGTCCATTCTCTACTGTGCCCCCCCAGACTCCTGTGCCACCTGTCCAGCCCCCCATGCCCCCTTGTGCATTCTGTAGTGTTCCGGGGTGGGGTTATGCTTGCCTTTCTTTTCTGGTGGTTGTTCAAGTGAGTATTAAAGATCCCATGGCACTTCTTGGAAAGAGTAGGGGAATATCCCTGATGTCCTGGCTATATTTCACCCTTTCAGTAAAATACCACCAAAAGCTTTATCTGGTTCAGTTTCAATTGGTTGCATCACTAACTTTCTCCCTACCTCATAATGATGCTAAATATAGGCAGCATTGTCTAGCCTTTCTTTTCCTATTAACAAAAACTAACTAAATAAATAATACTGCAAGAACACCTGGTTCTACTGTCTTTCCTCCTCTTGCTATTCTCAGCCTTATCATTTCAAATCTTTCTACTGGACTCTCTGGTTGCCTTTTTATAATCCTCCTCCCTTTGACGTCTCTTGCATTTCCAAAATGCTGAAAGTTGATCTGGCATTCTTTGTTTTGCTAGCAAATTTTGTAATGGTCTTTAATATAACATTTTACTACATTTAAAAATGATGTTAATGTTAACTAACTCTGAACCCCACAGAGTAGAATTCTGGTTTATTGGGGACTCAATTCTCTGTCTTAGTTGAAATGGGTTTTGTAGTTCTAAGCTTCCTTGGTAGTTATAAGAAATAGAGATGTTACGAAGTCAAACTTCACCTGTGAATTCCGCATGACGCACCAAAAAATTTGCACTTCACGGAATTTGCGGACTTCTGGCTAGACCCTCAAAATTCATTTTGTGCATTTGTTTTTTCAAAGTTTTTGGTGAAATTCAGCATCCTTAACTGTGAAATTTGCAGGTGAAATGTCACACTTCATGGCAAAATTCATGGAATTTACTGTTGTGAATTTTGTAAAATCACTCCACGAATTTCATGACCTCTGTTAATTAAATTGTGGAGCAAATTTTGCAGACTTCACACATCCCTAATAAAAAAAAACAAAGGTCACACTGAGGAGTGGACTATCAAATATAGAAATCACTTACCTTTAGCGTTAGCCTAACAAATCATCAAACTGTCCTGATAGGAAAGACAGAACAAATAAAACATAAATTTCCTGACAAGTGAAAAGATAGAGTAGGTGATTCTCTACATCTTTATCTATAATCCATACGCTATGTATTCACAGTATATATATATATACGGTATAAACAACTGCGTCTGCCTGACTGCCTGCCTGTCTGTCTGACTGCCTGCCTGCCTGTCTGCCTGTCTGTCTGTCTGCCTGTCCATCTGTCTGTCTGTCTGTCTATCTATCTATCTATCTATCTATCTATCTATTTATCTATCTATCTGTGTCTCTCTGTCTGTCAATATATCTCACTGGCTGGTATATTATCTCAGCACAGAGATAGTACAATGCATGCTCGACTTGGATTCCTCTTATGGATGTGATCCAGATTTGGACATCTGGACAGGTTGTGCTGAGTTCCACCCTCTATCCCCATGTGAACCCTACAGGCTGATAACTGTGAAGTGACAATTCAGATAATTGAGCCCTAGTTAGGCCATCAGCAACAGAGACTGAGCTGCTGCCTTGCAATAATTCAGAATAGCTTTGGGTAAAAATTATCATGTGATCCAATTACTGAAAGCTAACCGCATCTGCTAGGGACCATATTGGAGTGGTACTGCTCAGACACACCCACTTAAATATGTGACAGATAGGCACTGTGATCAACTCCTGTTACTGCACAACAAAACTGGCAAGACACTGATGATAGTCAGAGACCACTTCAGCACAAAGCAAGACTGTAGTATAAGAGATAGTATTGCAAAATGTTTTCCTGACAATGCAGAGACATGTGTTTCAGCATCATCTAGAGAAAGCTGGCATACCTTCAGAGGCAACAGTGTGACTAATACAGCCCTTGAAACATATGCTCTGTTATGCACATAGAAAGCTCACAAAATGTTACCATTTAAGTCAGTAAGCAGAAAACCCACGAGGGCAGGTTTCTAAAGGAAGTTTTGCTTATAGGACCTGATATTAGTTCTAGCACTAAGCCAGGAAAAGACTCTTGAAATATGCCAGGCTACACCACATCAACTAGAATTTCTATCTGACTGGAAACACCTGCATTTATGTTCTCAAGGAAGAAAACAAAAGTCTGCAATTAAGCACAAGTCCCAAACTATGTAATCAGAATCAGTGCCTATTTAAATGTTTTCTCATTAATGTGTATTGAATGTATCAAGTAAAGTACACCAGGTAGAAGTGGCTTCTGTTCTTTATCCCATTTATGAGTGTTGGTCTGGCCACCTCACAGTAGTCTCTTTGCCCACTGTAACTTCACTGAGCACCAGACCAAACTGGTGTAGGGCTTGTGGTTTACCTGAATTTCAGAAAAACTGCAGATGCTTGAAGTGTACTAGAAATAGTGCTGATTTATATAACTTTTTCAAAATGTATTTTCATTTAACATTTGTTGACTAGAAAAGGCACAAAGAGCTGGAGATCCTTTCCAGGTGCTACCCAGTGACTGATACAGCAATTCCAAATTTACTGCACAAATATGTGTTTGTGTGTGTGTGTGTGTGTGTGTGTATATATATATATATATATATATATATATAATGTATTCATTGCAAAAAAATATAATTAATGCATCATTTAGGGTTCCTATTACAGTGACAAAAGTATGGAAATTTGGTTTTAGGGTTACTAACCCTACCACCCCACCTCACCCCACCACCCACCACACACCAACAGACATCGGGGTGTGCCTTGGGGTCATCGGGTCTACCTCTCAGCCCATTCCATATATAAGAAGCTGAGATGGTACAGTATAGAAGAATGGGGTGAGCATAAGGTCTGATGTCAGTAAGTCACACTCCAACACCTGTTGGCATATGGGGGGGTGGTGGGTGAGGTGGTAGGGTTGGTAACCCTAACACCAAATTTCCATACTTTTGTTGCTGTAATAGGAACCCTAACTGATGCATTAATTGAGCTTTTTTGCAACGAATTCCCTTACTTTTTGAGACAGTGTACTCTTACCCTTATTTGGTTGTGGGAGCACAGGGCCCTTTGGGCTCTGCACTCCCATCAGTCCATACTGTGTTGTGGGAGCACAGGGGTGCTTCCATGCATGCATATTGTAATTGTCTCTGATTTTCATTGTGCTCCTATATAACCATAAGTGTAGAGACATTGTAATTAAACCTCATCTCCCTCATGCTCCCATCACTTCATAATGCCATCCATTTGTGGGGTGCAGGGCCCCATCTATCCATAAATGTTGAGACATTGTAATAAACCCTCATGCCCCTGTGGGAGCACAGGAGCCTCTGGGCTCTGCACTCCCAGTACTGATAATGGAGGGCCCTGTGCTCCCATTACTGCATAATGGTCTCCATATGTAGGAAAGCAGAGCCCTCTGGGCCCTGCACTTCCATCTACCCATAAGTGTAGAGACACAGCACAGTCCTAGAGACATTCTATGCAACCCTTGTGCTGCACATGGCTCAATATCACAGCAGCCATAGGATCACTGGAAAAAATTCTACTGCAGTTGTAATCATGGACTGGTAACCTGCATACTTGCTTAGCTGCATTTAGCAAACAATCCATATCTCAAACCGTTTTTGAGACATGGCCACCGAAAGGTACCGTGACCACCACAATATTATCCAATGGAAAATGTCTCAAGTTTGGAATGTTATAATTATGGAACTGATGCAAATTGTATAACCAAACCAACAAAAGCCACATCTGTGATGCAAGCCCTTTCTACCCTGCACATTTCAGCCCAAAAGTCCTAACCATTGTTTTGCAGTGAAGTGGCAAAGAAACAGTAATTTTTTTTAAAAGTAGTGTTACAAATTTGCAAAGGTTTTGCAAATTTTGTGAAAGATTTTGTGAAACTATGTTTGTGAAACTTTAACAATTTGCAAACGTTTCGCATAAGTACTTTCGCAAATTTGCCACACTTCCAATGGCCAAATTGAAAAAACATATTTCTGAGCATTATGTTTAAAATCTAACATCAGGATCATGTTTCTTGTGCCCCAATTAGGTAAACGCAACTGTTGGTGTTTACAAAGGGACAGTATTTTTTGAGTTATTTGATTTTTACCCATCGCTAACTGAAAGCAAGATGGCAGCAGAATGACACCACTGAATCCATTTGCAGCAGTAAAAAGTGTTTTTGTGTAAGCAAAAAGTGCTTTTGCACCAGACATCTAATTTTTCCTATAGGCTATAACGGGAAACTTTAAACTTTAATAACTTTTGAATGGATTAATATTTTTCACCAAACCTTGAAAGGTACATCAGTGACCCAGACACCATATATCCTAACAATTTCAGACCAGACCTCCAAAACCATTTTGGACTTATGGACAAGCAAAGAATTTGCACCTATATGGTAAATTTCAAATTTTTTGGCACTCCACAGCTCCACAACCACAGCACCGACCAGAATGAAACTTGCCAGGCCAAGAGAACTATGGAACCAGATGGCGCAAGCAAAATTCAGGCAAATCAGTCGAACGGTTGCAAAGTTATTAAAGTGCAAAATTTGGGGTTTAACATAAAAGTTGCCGTGCAACCCTAACAAAGGGCACTACCATGCCCTATAATATATATATATATATAATGGGTAACTCATCTGGCAACAAACCCAAACTTTTGATTGTATAAACCACATCACATGAAACAAAGAAACATAGAAGTTGATGGCAGATAAGGACCGCAAGGCCCATCCAGTCTGCCCATTTCTTTTTCTACCTTATAAATGTGCCATTGGCCTTTGCTGTCAGTGGTCTATCTATTCATACTCATCTGTATTGCTCCCTTATGTCCATAGCATGCCTGTTTGAAGCCCTGCACTATATTCATAGCCACCACTTCCTGAGGTAGGCCATTCCATGCATCCATCACCCTTTCTGTGAAAAACATTACCCCTTAATTGGCCTCCCTCTAATCTCATGCTGTGTCCTCTTGTCCTGCTATTTTTCTTATATTGAAACATGTTAGACTCTTTTTCCTTGTTAATGCCCTTAAGGTGTTTGAATGTTTCAATCATATCACCTCTCTCCCTCCTTTGTTCTAGGGTATACTTATTGAGCTCCATTAATCTGTCTTCATAAGTCTTCATATGTCTTCTGATGCAGTCCCTGCACCATTTTGGTTGCCCTTCTCTGGACTGCCTCAATTTGGTTAATGTCCTTGTGAAGGTCTGGCCTCCAGTACTGCACGCAGTACTCCAGATGGGGCCTAACCAGTGTCTTGTAAAGAGGGATTATTACCTTCCTCTTATGACTTATGATATCCCTACTAAGACACCCTAACATCCCCTAGCCTTACCTACTGCTTTAGAGGTCTGCTTGGATGATTTCAGGTCATCGGTGATGATGATGCCCAAGTCCCTTTCTTCCTTTGTGACTGCCAGCAACTCCCCTCCCAGCCTATAGGTGGCTTCAGGGTTTCTCTTCCCTATGTGCATAATCTTGCACGTCTTTGCATTAAATCCCAGTTGCCACTCTTCTGGCCATTTTGTTAGTTTATCCAGATCTCTTCTCATTCTGCCCACCCCATGTGGATCATCTACTCTGTTGCAGATCTTGGTGTCATCTGCAAACAGACAAGACTTACCCTTCAGTCCATCTGCAATGTCACTGATGAAGATATTGAAGAGGACTGGCCCCAGTACTGATCCCTGAGGTACCCCACTTCTGACCTGCATCTCTTCTAACTGTATACCATTTACCACCACTTTCTGTTTTCTGCCCGTCAACCAGTTTGCCACCCATTTGACCAACTTCTGACCCACCCTGAGCCTACCCAGCTTATTTATTAATCTTCTTTGTGGAACAGTGTTGAAAGTTTTGCTGAAGTCAAGGTGGGTGACATCAACTGCTCCCCCTTGGTCCACCACTCTGGTTACCCATTCAAAGAAATCTATGAGATTAGTTTGACAGGACCTTCCTTTTGTAAACCCATGCTGTCTTGGATCCTATGCCCCTATGGATTCCAGGTGTTGCACTATCCTTTCCTTAAGGAGCGCCTCCATAATCTTGCCCACTACTGAGGTAAGACTGACTGGTCTGTACTTCCCTGCCTCCTCCTACTACCACTCATGTGGAGGCGGGATCACATGAGCCCTTCTCCAGTCTTCTTGACCTCTCCTGTGCTCAGAGACTCATTAAACAGTTCTGCCTAATTGCTCTATTAGTTCCACCCTTAGCTCCTTTAGTACCCTGGGATGTATGCCATCAGGTCCCATTGCCTTGTCCACCCTCAGCTTATCAAGCTCTTGTAGGACCCTTTCTTTTGTGAAGGGAGTAGTGCTCACCTTCCTCCCCCCTGTGTCCATGGTGCTGAGCTGTAGGCCCTGCCCTACCTTCTGTTCAGTAAATACTAAGCAAAAGTATCTATTTAGGATAAATGCTTTTACAGGGTCCTCTTCCTCACATGCCCACTTTTCTCCTTTGAGCTTATCAATACCATGCATATAACAGAGCACGACCATACACCTGCACTTTTACCACCTTAAAAAACAATTCTGCCATTTTATAAGATAGATAGCCCACTCTATGGTGTGCGGTTGCGCTCTGATATACGCATGCCTTGGGTGGTTGACGGATACCGTCAACCATGTATTTATCAGAGCGTGACCACACATCTAAGAGTGGATTATCTTGCATATTTATATATATATATATATATATATATATATATATATATACATACATATTATATATTCTTTGGAAAATCTTCACTAATGCACTAGCTGGGGTTGAAGTGACAAAAGTAGGGAAATGTGGCATTAGGATTTCCAACCCTAACACCCCCTCCCCACTCACCAAACAGTAACAGGAAAGAACATTACTGTTTCACCTCTCATGCAACATCACTAATGAGGTGTGTCTTGGGGTTGTCAGCCCTAATGCTCACCCCATTCGACCATGAAAGAAGCTGAGATCTGTAGAGTATATGAAAATGGGGTGAGTGTTAGGGCTGACAACACCAAGGCACACCCCATGCCTGATTAGCAAGATACAGAGAGATGAAACAGCAAAGGATTTTCATGTGCTGTCTGGTGGGTGGGGTGGTGGGGTGTTAGGTTAGAAACCCTAACACCATGTTTCTCTACTTTTGTTGCTTCAACCCTAACTAGTGCATTAACAAAGTTTTTGCAAATAATTTCCTTACTTTTTGAGATAGTATAATTGTAATCTAATTTGTCTGTGAGAGCACTGGGCCCTATGGGCCCTGCACTCCCATCCCTCTATAGATGCATACATATATAATACTGTGGCTGCACAGGGCCCTCTGGGGCCTGCACTTGCATTTGTAGTAAAAAAGGGATGAAATTGTCAGCATAGCCTTCTTATTACCCCACCTCATGAACCCAGTAATGAAAATTTTGAAATCCCCAGCAAAATCTGATGCTGCACCATCACAATGCCATTGCATGCTACAGGTGAGAAAACGCAGTTTGGCCATGGTTTGAACAATGACAGCTATCACATTCATGAGGTGGTATAAAATGAGGTTTATGTTCAAAATTTCAAGTCAAAAAATAAAAAAATTGTCAAAGTTACAATTGAGCATAGCAAAATTTCAATGTGTGTGCATAACCTTGCCATTTTTACATGTTTATACCCCAACATTTCAACATAGCCTTCTTATGACCCCACCCAACAAACAAGGGTGGAGAAAAGTTTAAAATCCTGCCTGAAAAGTGATTTCACCCAGCAACCGCAAAATCACCTTTTGTGTCAGATTTGCATAATTCCAGCAACATTGCTCATAAGGTGAGGTCTCTAAAAGGCCATGTTGAAAATTTGGTGTAAAAATATGGAAAAAATGAAAGTTTATGCACCAAAGTTGAAAACCACATTGAAATACATTGATTCGTCATATGAAAAAGGAGATTTTGTTCATATGGTATGATACAAAAAATGATCTTTTCTGTATCACACAAAATATGAAAAAGATCTATAATGTAAAAGAAACACATTTCAATGCCATTTTTTGAACACTTAAGTGCAGAATCCAGCTAAGTGGTTCCCAATAAGCAAGGTACCCCTGGTGGCTAGTGGTTCCCCCATCCCCGATTCCAGTTTTTAACTTAGAATTCCTTGTTAATTTTTAACCGGTATGCTAACAACTTGGACTAGTGACTGGCAGACATCAAATATTTGATCACATATGCTTTATAAAGGCTATTAAATAGAATAAAAATGCAACAAAGTAAAATAAAATTAAGATGCAGAAGGTATAGTATAATAATTTATAAATGGGATCACACACAGATCCTATAAAAACCTTATGAAAAAGATCCTGCTACTTTACAACTTTAAAGTTGAAGACAGATAAGTACACCAACTCTAAGTACTTTGAACAGTTCAGTAAAATGTGCCCAGGACCCTAGATTGACATTCTTTCAAAGTGCTGCTGTAGTGCCACTGGGTTCTCTGTTACAGTGGGGAGTGGGTGGGTTCTCACACCATTAGCAGATCAGACTCTGAGTTCCCATACTAGCTGAGGGAGTGCTTTCTCAAACCTTTGCTTCTCTGATATAACTCAGCAGCTTTTCTATTAATCTGTTGCTCCCAATCTTCAAGGGTTTTAAAGGGTTTTTGAGGAGTTCGGTACTGCACTACCAGAAATCACTGTTTGCTGGCATCAACAGCATACAACTTTTCTATAATGATCTTTTTTCAATTTATAACAGGTATGCCGCTGTTACCTGTGTATTTTTGATTTCTACAACCTTTCCAGTAGATCTTGTGTGGTCATCTGGCTGTGCGTTCTGCTGTCCTGTGTTCTGTCCCCCTTCCAGGAAGAAGGCTGCCCAAAGAGAAGCAACTGATGGAGCCAGAGAAGAGAGAAACAAGAAGAGGCAGATAACCCTTTGGATGGGCTGTAAGCAGTTCAGCAGCCACACTTGATGAACAACCACTAATCCCACTCTACTCACTAAAGAGAAGTTGTATGCTATCTTTTGTATTGAGTTTTCAACTCTTTTTTTAAATAAAAACTGCAACAGTGTAAGACTGCACTTGTGAGTGTCTATAAAGTGGTACATTAGCACCATATGCTTTCTTTTATATTCAATGATGTGTAAGGTGTTCCCTTATCTAGCAGGCACCTTTAGAGTATGTGGTCATCCATTAAAGTGGAGCTCCATTTTTTAATTTATTTTTTTATGTCAGCTGTAACATTGCAGAACCATCTTTAAGTCTTAGACTCCTGATTTATGCAATCGGGGGGGGGGGGTAGAGGGTGCCACTAGACCCCAACGAAAAGATACCAGCAAAAATCCCCACTTTTTCCTCACAAAAAATAATCTTTTTTCATCACTTGTGATACTAAACATTTTTTTCATATCACGCGATATGAAAAAAAGCTTTATAATCTTTAAAAAAGACATTTTAAGAGCATTTCTCCAACAGTAAAGTGCAGAATCCAGCTAAGGAGGTCCTGATAAGCAAGTTACATATCTTGGTCACTCTTAAGAATGTCATTTATCTGCTTTTTCAAATTAGAAGTTTTAGGAAAAATGAAAAGCAAGATGGCGGCCAAACAAAAAAGGATTTTTCTCAAATAGAAAAGGATGATGTCAATGTGAGAAAAGAGTTCCTTTTTCATTTCATACAGCTACCTTGAGGTGCTTAGATCCAATTCATGAAAAGTTTAAATTGGGATAACTTTGGAAAGGATTAATATTTTTTCAACAAACCAGCAAAAGGCACATCTGGGAGTCGGCCATTGTCCACCCTGAAGATTTCAGACCAAAATTCCAAACCATCTGGGCTCCATAGGTGACAAATGAAAACCCATTATAACCAATGGGAAAAAGTTAAGAAAATGTAATTTTTGCACTATCCACAACTTGGAAACTGCACATCAGACTGAAACAAAACTTGTCACATGTAAAGATCTACCAGATGAAACTACGCATGCAAAATTACCTGCATATCCATTGAACAGTTGTGAAGTTATTAAAGTGCAAAAATTGAGGTTTAACATAGAAAAGAAGAAAACCATCCCCCAAGGTCTTTTCTTCGATGTACGGTCCTGCATTGAAATTTTACATAATTTCAATGCAGGATCCTAAATCAAAGTACCCTAATGTGCTGCACAATACTTTCTGATGCGGGGTGCCCAATCCACATGTTGTACTGTGTGCACATTGCTGTATCCACACACCCACTATTCTTGCACACTGGAAGCCCACCCCAGTGTGCCCAAAGTATTTTATTTATTTTATTTTGGAACTGTAAATGAAGAAAACCATCCCCTGAAGTCTTTTTCAATATTTTTCTACTTGTAATGAAGAAAATGGTGCATCGTCATCTCCTCTTCCCCCTCCCCCATCCCCAGCCTCTCTCTATGTGCACCCACCTCACCCATACTTACCCTCTGGAGGTCAGGAGCTGCGATCTTCTGTGGACTGGGACATGTCTGCACTCTTCAAAGCCCAACTGCAAACTGAGGAATTGGGTAAGCACTGTATAATGAGACTTAAGGGAGGGTTCAAATTAGGTTGATATCTCAGCCATTTTGGGGAATTTTGGCCCCACATTTTCAACATGGGGTTCTTGGGACCCCACCTCATGAACACAGTCACTGCATCTCAGTTCTCAGTCCTGAGAGGTGATTCTGTGGTCACTGTGCTGAATCACCTTTTGGGACTGAGTCACAAAAGTACAGTGCCACTGTTCATGAGGTGGGGTCCCAAAAAGCCCATGCTGCAGATTTGGTGAAAAAATTCCCAAAAATGGCTGCATTACAAGTGTGCATTGCGCAGTTTCTGTGCACGCTCATAACTTCACCAATTTTTAATAATTAGACTTCAGATTTTCAACATTGCTATTTTTTCACACCACCTTATGAACAGTATAGCTGTTGTTTTGCATATCCTTCCTAGAATGTGATTTCAAACATGTGGCACAGAATGGTGCGGTCGCTGTGCGAAACCAACTTTTGAAATGGATTAACAAAATCACAATTGCACTGTTCATCAGGGGAGCTCCCATAATGCCGATGTTGGAAATGTAGTATAAAAATTCCAGAAAATGAGTGTGTTATGAGAGTGCATTGCGCAGTTCTACGCGCGCTCATAACTTTGCCATGCTTCCCATTTTTCCCACTGTTGTACTATCTGGACTATTCAAAGGACCCTATCTCCCACCGTAACATATGGACACTGATGTACTAACTGGATGAAGGGACTGCGCTGCCACCATGACATATGGACACTATTGTGCTATCTGGATGGAGGGATGGGAGTGCAGGGTCCAAAGGACTATGCACACCTCTGACACTGCACTCCCACCATGACATATGGATACTGTTGAACTATCTCGATGGAGGGATGGGAGTGCAGGGTCTGAAGGACCCTGCACTCCCACCATAAATATAGACACTGTTGTACTATCTGGATGGATGGATGGATGGATGGGAACGCAGGGTCCTAAGGACCCTGCACTCCCACCATGGCATATGGACACTGTTTTACTATCTAGATGCTGGGATGGACTCTGCACTTCCATCATGAATATGGACACTGTTGTACTGTATGGATGGAGGGATGGAAGTGCAGGGTCCTTTGTCACATATAGACAGTGTTGTGCTATCTGGATGGAGAGATTGGACACCGTGCTACCATTGTGACATAGGGACACTGTTGTGTTATCCGAATGGAGGGATGGGATCGTAGAGTCCAAAGGACCCTGCAGTCCCACCATGACATATGGACAGTATTGCACTATCTCAATGGAGGGATGGGAATGCAAGGTACAAAGGAATCTGTGTTCCTTGGACACTGCACTCCCACCATGACATATGGATGCTGTTGTACTATCTTGATGGAGGGATGAGAGTGCAGGTTCTGAAGGACCCTGCACTCCCACCATGAATATGGACACTGTTGTACTACCTGGATGGGAACGCAGGGTCCTTCCCACCATGACATATGGAAACTGTTGTACTATCTGGATGGTGGGATGGACCCTGCACTCCCATTATGAATATGGACACTATTGTACTATCTGGATGGTGGGATGAACTCAGTGCTCCCATCATGGATCTGGACACTGTTATACTGTCCGCATAGAGGGATGAAGCGCAGGGACCTTCATGACATATGGATAGTGTTGTACTGTCTTGATGGAGGGATGGGAGTACAGGGACAGAAGGATCCTGTGGTCCCACAGTAAAATAAGGATACAATTATACTATCTGAAAAAGAAGGGAAACTCTTTGCCACAAACTTCATTATTGTATCAGTTAGGGTGACTACCACAGTGACAAAAGCAGGGAAATGAGGTGTTGGGGTTTCCAACCCTAATGCCCCACCCCAGGGTTCCTACCCCTACAACCCCATCCTCCATACAACAACTGGCATCAGGGTGTGCCATTGGGTCATCAGGCCTAACTCTCATCCCATTGTCCTATACTGTAGCATGTAAGCTTGTTTACATATGGAATGGGGTGAGAGTTGGGCTTGACGACCCAATGGTACACCCCGATGCCTGTTGGTGTGTGGAGTGTGAGGTGTTGGGGGGTGGTAGGGTTGATAACACTAACACCGAATTTCCATGCTTTTGGTGCTGTAATAGAAACCCTAACTGATGCATTGATGGAGTTTTTTTGCAATGAATTTCTCTTCTTTTTGAGATAGTATAATAGTATCCTTATTTTACTGCAGGGTCCATTCCCTCTGTAGATGCACATGTGTATGTAGGTGTGAAAGTGCAGGGTACTCTGGGCCCTGTGATTCAATGTGTCAAACAATAGTGACCAAATTGTCAGCATAGCCATCTTATTACACCACCTCATGTACCCCGGTATAGAGAAATTGTGAAATGCAAGGCAAAATGTAATTATGCACAACTGCAACGCCATTCTGAACCACAGGTGCAAAAACACATTTCAGACAGGATGTGAAAAATGACAGCTGTACTGTTCATAAGGTGGTTTGAAAAAATGGCTATGTTGAAAATTTGATGTCAAAAGATTGAAAACTTGCAAAGTTGTGTGTGTGCGTAGAATAAATTCAACTTACACATGTATCGCGGGCATTTTTAGGAATTTTGTCACTAAGTTTTCAATATGGCCTTTTGGGAACTCCACCTCATGAACACTTCCACTGTCATTTCATTAATCTGTCCTGAAAGGTGAGTTCACGCAGCAAATGTGCCGTTCTGCACCACAGTAGAAAAAACATGTTTAGGCAGGATGTGAATAATGACAGTTCCCCAGTGTCACACAGTACTGGGGAGTAGATAGCATAACTGGGGACACTGGGAGTGTGTCCCACACTGTTGGGAGGGTAGTGCCAACATGGCAATTAGGCACCCCGATATTGGGCAAAAAAGGAACAATTTAAAATAAATCTTTTGGTACACTGGGAGTGGGCTCCGCAGCATACCACACTGGCCAGGTGGCAGGGAAGGGTGGATTTCTACTACAGACATGGGGATTGGGCATCCTGATGTTGTCAGAAGCATTTTTTTAAAAATTGGAACATTGGGAGTTGGCTACCCAGTGTCTCACAGTGGCAAGTGTGTGTGTGGGGTATTACTACTCTCAACACAGGGATTGGGCACCCCGATGTCAGCAGAAACATTTTTAATACATAAAACATGCCTCAGCCCCCTTAGAGGCACTAAAAGGAGAAAAACTAAAGGAGGACTGAGGAACATGATTCCAACATTATTTCAGCTAAAAGGTGGCCAGAAAAGAATTAGTTTTTTTTCCCTGGGGTCTATGGGTTTTTCCTGTTCAAGTATTGCCTCAAATTGCAGCAATTTTCACAAAACAGTGCCGAAATTTGTGGCAGTTTTCATGCAAACAATGCTGGTAGTTGTGCGAAAATTGCTACAATTTGTGGCAGTTTCAATACAAAGAGCCGAAACTCAGAAAACCTATTTCCAACCACTATTTTGGAAAAATAATGTCAGGATTCTGTTCCTCAGGCCCCGATTAGGTAAACACAACTGTTGGTATTTACCAAGGGGCAGTATATTTTGAATTAGAAAAAAGTTTTTTAGCTGTCACTAACTGAAAACAAGATGGCAGGAGAATGAAAGTGCAAAGCCCATTTGCAGCAGTCAAAAGTGCTTTTGTGAAAGCAAAAAGTGCTTTCGAGGCCAACATAAATTATTTTCCCATTGGCTATAATGGGAAACTTTAAACTTTAATAACTTTTGAACGGATTAATATTTTTTCACCAAACCTTCAAAAGGCACAACAGTGACCCAGACACCATATGCCCTGATAATGTCAGACTAGACCCACAAACCATTTGGGCCACAGCCTCAAGAAAATATTTGCCAAAAATTGAAGATTTTTCAAATTTTGTGGCACTCCACAGCTCCACAACCACACATCCAACCAGAACAAAAACTTACCAGATACAGAGACCTATGGTACCAGATGGTGCATGCAACATTTTAGCCAAATCAGACTAACAGTTGCAAAGTTATTAAAGTGCAGAGGTTTGGGTTTCAAGTAGAAGCAACCACACAACACTAACTATAGTTTTATATATATATATATATATATATATATATATATATATATACACATACAAACACACATATATATAATGGCACGTAGTGGCACTAACTATAGTGCCACTACATTGCCATTTCTATCTCTGTGTGTATGTATATATATATATATATATATATATAGTTATATATATTGCAAAAAACTTTGTTAATGCATCAATTAGGGTTCCAGTGACAAAAGTTGGGAAATGTGGTGTTAGGGTTTCCACCCCTAACAAGCCACCTCCACCCTGTATGCACCAAGAGGCATGTGGGGTGTGCCTTGGGATTGTCAACCCTAACGCTCACCCCATTCCATGAGTAAGCAAGCTGAGATGGGTACAGTATATGGGAATGGGGTGAGCACTACAGCTGACAACCCCAAGGCACACCCCATGCCTCTTGCTGCTTGCAGGGTGGGGGTGGGTTGTTACAGTTGGGAACTATAACACCGCCTTTCCCAATTTTTGTCACTGAAACCCTAAATGATGCCTTAACAAAATGTTTTGCAATAAATTTCCTTACTTTTTGAGATATTATAACTGTAGCCTTATTTGCTTGTGGGAGGAACCTGCACTCCCATCATTCTTATGCTATGGATATTTATGTGTTGGAGCGCAGTGCCCTCTGGGCCTTTTACTGCCATCCATCCATAAGGCCTGTGCTTCCATCACACCATTATGGTATTCGTATTTGTGTGTGGGAGCATACAGTTTCATCCATCCATAATTGTTGAGATATTATATTTGTATCCCTAATTCCCTGTTGGAGTGCAAGGCACTCTGGGCCCAGCACTCCCATCATTCCATAATGCCTCTGCCTGACTTTCAAACTGGTGCATGCTTACACTCCTCCTTGCCTCCTGCCCATCATGCAATGTAAACCTGTAACTAGACCTTTATGGTGTACTGGCTTACCTTTACTCTCTATCCCTAAACCCCATTTAGCAATGGGTTGGTGTGCCTTCACCTTCACGGGTCCCTCTCTTTGGAACTCTCTTCCCTCTGCTGCCATAACCTTTACCTCTATTTACCTGTTCAAGCATTCTCTCAAATCTCACCTTGCCTCCACTAAGCTGTGTACCTGCTCCTGTTGACCACTCCCTTTATCTCTCATCACTTTCCCCTCTCTTGCCCCCTTTCTGGGTTCCTTACCTGAACCTGCTCATCCTCCCTTTATTTACTACCCCGTGCTCTGGTGCTATGCAAGTCATGCTTTGACTATCTGATTGGTCTCAGTTGTAAATCATTTCTCACTGTGCCTGTATACTCTGTATTCAGTTATTCCTAATTGTACATATGCTTTGCTTAGTTATCATTACTGACTTTTATCCTTGTACCAGTTTAGAAGATGTAACTTAATTTACTGTGCATGATGTTTTGCTTTGTTTATTATGTATGTTTTTGTAAAAGTGCCTACATACACTTACCATGTGCTATTATTTATTTTATCACTGTTCCTTCCTTTGTAACCCTTTTCCATGGGTTGATCCTGAAAAAGGGACATTCTGTCTCAGAGGGCCTAACCGGTTACCAAAATTCAACTAACTAAATAAATAAATAACGGCATCCATGCATAATTTTTGAGATAGTGTAGTGGTATCCTTATTTGCCTATGGGAGCGCAGGTCCCATCCTGTAGTGTGCAGCACCAAAGAAACTCTTCACTTTGCAATTTGTATCCTATAGAAAACTAGCAAAATTTGAAACCTGTGTAGTGCAACACCAAGTTAATATATTTTTATGAAACCAGTAAAAGGCACATCACTGGGGCAAGTCCTTTGTACCCTCAAATTTTAGATCAAAATTACAAGCCATTTCTTCACAGTGGAGTGACAAAGAAACGACTGTGTATAGCTCACATTACAATATTATCCTATGAGTAATGAAGCAGAATATAAAACTGCAGAACTTCAGAGCAAAGTAATATGTTTTCACCAAACCATCAAAAGGCATATCTTTGGGGCAAGTCCTTTGTACCCTGAAAATGTCAGACCACAATCAGAAACCATTTGCTGACTGTGGAGTGACAAAGAAACAGCACTCTAAAAATTATTTTTTTGCAAATTGTGAAAAAGAATCCTTTTCTGCAGTTTCCTTTTTTTGCAGTTTGAAGAAAACAAAAATCCTTTTCCATAAGTTTCAGCAAAGGAACCTGTTTTGCAATTCTTTTTTTGAAATTTGTGGAAAAGGATTTCAGCATGTTATAAAAACACATTTACAAGTAAGCTATCAAAAAAAAATCCCAGAATCAGATTGTAGGGGTCCTGATGAGGTAAACACAACTGTTGGTGTATACTAAACCCCTTTATTTCTTTAGTTATTTAATTTTGTTGTCACTAACAACTGAAAACATAGTGGTGGAAGCACAGAAAAGATTCTGCATTTGTGGCAAAAGATCCCACATTTCTGAAAATGCATTCTGCATTTGTGATAAAGAATCCTTTTTTGAGAGGAACATCTAACTGGTCAGATAGGAAAAAATGGGAAACTTTGAAATCGAATTACTTTGGAACAGTTTAAATATTTTTTCACCAAATCCTCAATATGTGACCCAAGGCATTTGTGCCATAAAAATTTCAGACCAAAATTCCATATCGTTTTTCTGCAGCAGAGTGATAAAGAATTTTACAAAAAATTTTAATTTTCACATTTTTGACACTCTGTATCTCCGCACCCAGACATCCAACTAGAACAAATCTTGCCACACCAAGAGATATTTGGTCCCGGATGGTGCATGCAAAATTACATACGAAGTGCATGAATGGTTGTGAAGTAATTAAAGTGCAAAATTTTGAGTTTAACATAGAACTAAAGGTGGAACCCTAACTATAGGAGCACGACTGTGCCCCTATGATACAGATTTATATGTATAAAATACATGGATGGGAATTTCTTGTCATAGAAATGGCCATCATTTACTTCCCTGCATACCTGTGACTAATCTATCAATTGAAAGTATATTCCTGTACTAATTAAACAGCTGCAGCTATATAGAAATGAGTGAAGTTGGCAAAATTCGCTCCGAAAATTAATCCATGAATTGAACGTTATCTGCGAAATGTGGATCAATCAGCAAAATGCTGAATTTTGCAAAGAATGTTGGAATTCCACCCACAAAGTGTGGAATTTTGCCCGCAAATGGCAGAAGTTATTTATTTATTTATGTCTTTGTTAACCAGGTAAGTGCACTGATCTGTGGGACTGTTTTCAGGCATGACCCAGGCCATATAGATGGCACTGATCGTATACAATACAAACATGAGAAACAGCAGTAACAGTGAAAAAAATACTACAAAAATCAAACACAGTAACAAATGGGAATTGCAGGCAAACAATGGTATAGATACAGGTACTGTAATCTTTTAACAATAATGACTTAACAGAACCCCTTCCCCCCATGAGCATTCAGGCATGATTTCCAGGAAGAACAGACTAACATTAAGAGCAAGAGGCAATAGGGAATGGGAATTACTCCCCAAAAATGTGGCTAGTAGTTGGGGTGAGAAGGTCTCAGAGGTCCGGGGGGAGGCTACCCTGGTGAGCAGTAGGCAACTAGTCTCCATCAGAAGCCAGGCTTTGAATTGGGATGATTTGAAGACAATATACATGTTTGATGATCGGAGGGGCATGGGAATACCATTCCACAGACAGGGGGCCACAACTGATAGAGCTTTTCTTCCCATGCTGGCAGAGACTCTTAGGACCTCAAGGGGACAGACAACGGATGACTGGGGGCTCCTGAGTATGGTTCTGATCTTGTGGAGGGATGAGAAAGGGGACACATTCCTGCACCTAATGGTGTTGTCTACAAGGTAGCCAAGGGCAAAATCAAAGCAACATTAGAGAGGAAGCTGACCAAGTGACTGATAGAGGTCACAGTGATGGGTAGAGAATGGAGCTAAGAGAGCAAAGTGGCAAGCACTGTTGTAGACTGATGTGAGCCTAGCTCAGAGGACAAAGGACATGCATGAAGAGATGTGGGAACAGTAATCAATGATGGGAAGCAGATTGCCTTGGACAATAACTAGGTGAGCCTCCGGGGTCAGGAAATGACACAGGCAATAGCCAGCCCCTAATTTTTGATTTACTCTGCAAACTACAAGGTTGATTTGGTCAGAGAAGGAGAGGGTCTAGCATTACCTCCATGTAATTAAAGGTGGCAATGTTCTCTAGGACCAAACTGTCAGGAGAGAATATTTGGAGGGAAGAGCAGTATTTATGAGTTTTGGCAAGGTAGGCTTTAGACCCAAATAGCATGGTCTTAGTCTTTTTCATTAAACAAGAGCAGGTTAGATGTGAACCAGCTGTGTACACAGCCGTAGATCCGGGTGAGGACAGAGGACACAGGATATATGAGGGAGGGACTTGTCACTTTGAAAGATGACAAGACCATCTGCATACAGGAGGGAATTACAGTTTAGGCTGTCTGAGGGGAGGGAATTGACAAAAATAGAAAAAAGAAGGGGGACTAAAATTGAGCCCTGGGGAATGCCAGTTGAGACTGGCTGGGCGGTGGAGATTGCCAAACCAATACACACAGATAGGGAGCAGCCCAAGAGGTAGCTCCTAAACCAGTTAGAGGTCTCCAAAGATCAACCAGTCTGGTAGAGTTTGGTGTGGTGGAGGGCATGGCTAACCATGTCAAAGCCCTTGGTCAAGTCCACAAAGACAGTACCGGTGGTGCACCCTGGTCCATGATTACAAGGACATGGTCAATAAAGAGTACCAGGGATGAGATGTTGCTGTGATTTTTGTGAAAGCCATGCTGCTGGCTGCACATGATATTGTGCATCTCGATGAGTTCCAACAGTTGGTGATGGACAATTTTCGCTAGGAGCTTGTTTAGGTGGGGGAGAATAAAAATCAGTCTATAATTCTTGGAAGAGTGGGAATCACCAGCTTTAAAAATGGGTACCACCTTAGCAGATTTCAAGGGGTCAGGCATGGAAGAGGTGGACAGGGCCAGGTTAAAAATAAAAGTGAGGGGTTTGGAGATAGCAGGGGAAATGAGCTTGAGCAGGACAGGGGAGAGGCCATCTGAACCAGGGCTACCCAGGTTAGGGAGACTTTTTAGGAGTTTGGAGGTGTCCTTAAGGGAGATGGCCCTGAAGTAGAAGGGTGGGTGGCACAGTGAGAGGAGGTTGGCTGAAAGTTTGTGCAAGTTCCCAGGTTAGTAAGTTGGCTGCAAGGAAGCTTGCTGAGATGAGATGAGAGATTGATGAATTTCATATTGAAACCCTGGGCTACCTCAGATGACTCATTCAGAGGGCCAGTAGGGGAATTAAGTTTCATAACAGGATTGTTAGTGCAGTGACTGAGAAGGAAGCTAATGGAGCCCCAGAATTTCCTGGAATTACCAAGGTTCTCTCTCTCTCTCTCTCTCTCTCTCTGGAGGTTGTGGTAATAGTTCTGTTGCAGGGATTTGGCCATGTGCTTGCACTGATTTTGCAGGTGCCTGTACCCATTCCACAGGCAGGGGAGGGAGATGTTTTGTGGGCTGCCCACTTACAGTCCCTAGCTTTCATGAGGGTCAGGAGTTCTTTAGTTATCTTGTGGGTACACCCCACCTCTCACTCTCCTAGTCATGAGTGGGAAATGGCGGTTCTGGATCACAAGGAGGGCATTGGTGAAAAAAGTCACAGCCAATGTCATGTCAGTCAGGGTGAAGAGGTATGACCAGTTCACGTACCTAACATCATCCAGGAGGAGAGAGACATTGGAACAGTTAAAATTATGGAAAGAAAGGTACTTGGGGGGATGCCTAATCTTAGAGGGCCAGATGATGTACGTGCCATTGCTGCGAATGGCAGAATTTTGTCATCTGTGGGTGGAATTCTGCTGTTTACAAGTGAAATTCCACACTTCACAGGTGGAATTCCACTGTTCACATGCAAAACTTCACAATTTTGGGTGAAGTTGAAGTTGCTGAGGGTAGAGAAAACCTTGCAAAACTCAACGGATGCGAATTTTGGGCACTTTGGGGCAACTTCGCCGGCTGAGTAAAACTTTGCTGCAACTCTACAGCTATATACCTGTACTAATTAAAGCTATATACATACACTAATCAAACAATTAAAAGTATATACAGTATATACACTAATAAAAAGTGTATAACTACACTACATTAAACCCAATGGGATGATACTAGTAACACAAATAACACATCATTAGGAAGCTAGCCAAATCAAGTAATGAGCTACAAAAGAACCTGGAAAAAAGAAACACAAAATCCTCCCAAAACCAGAAATCCCTCAAACTCCTACCTGCACTCACTACACACCATTCCCTCCTTGCTGCAAGAGACCTTCAGGTACCGTTAATTTGGTCGCAAATGTGTTATCTATAACAATACCCATCCTAATGTACTATATTCAACAAACAATGGTTAGGGGCAGAACATTCAGAAGTATACTCAATATTTAATGTCCCTTGTTTGCAGCAGGCAGGCTGTTTATCTGAGTCCCAACACTACTGGTGCAGCCAGTTTAAACATTTATTTTTATTTATTTTTTTCCCTCTGAACATTAGCGTTTAGAGTCCTTGGCAGCTGCTGCTATTATTTATTTGCATATTGTCCTTGCAGCAGCCACCAAAACATACAGTTACCTGAGGGCAGACAGATCCTTTATGAATATTTTGAGGATCGGGGCTCTGCTCATTAATATTCATGAGCCCCAATCAATAGCACTTTGCAGAACTCTTTAAATAAAAATAGAAGAGGGTTCTCTTGGCCCTTGTTTAGGTCACCCATCTCCACTATGCCTAACACGGGGACCGGGACCACTGACCACTTTCCCGCTGAAATGCAAACCGAGAGGTCAGGACATCAAAGGTTCAGCTTTGTGCATGCTTGATCCCCACAGCACCGCAGTGCCAAAGCAAATAGCAGGGAGGCACAGCTTAAGTTTTGGAACCCAATATGGGCTAGAAATGCACTTGGACTGTTGGGGGGCCACACGGAGCACCAGTGGACTTGGGCTGAAAACATTGACCTGGAATGTGAGAAATGGAAGGCAGCCTGGAGGTGCTTTATGGAAGCGGGAGCAGGATGGGAGATAATGTAAGCTCCCATATTGGTGGGGGGGGGGTGCTACAGTTATAAAACTGGCATCACTGAGAGACACCAACACATCTGTCTGGGTGATCAGTACCCCCTTAGGTGTATTCTGCACTTCACAATGGAATCTTTTTTCATAACCATTTGATAGGAAAAAAGTAATATTTTTTTTTATATCATGAGATCCTTTTTGTGAAAGAAATATCTTTGGATTCAATTCTGGTGCCATCTCCCATACTGTCATGTATTTCTCTGGTGTTTAGTGGCATCACCCACCCTCCGATATACCCATCCCCTTTCTGCTTTTGTTTCCCTGGTGTCTAGTGGCTGCCCTACCCCTTGATCTCCACTCTCTATCTTCCATTGTTTCCCAGGTGTTTAGTGGCACCCCCCACCCGCCGGTCATCTTTCCCCTTACAAAAACATTTTTTCCCTTGTGTCTAGTGGCATACCCACCTGCCGACCGCTTTCCCCCTTGCATTATAATGATATTCCCTGCTGTCTGGTGGTACTCCCTACCCACTGACTCTGTCTGATTACCTGAAATAAGGAAAACCATCCTCATTGTTTTATTTTTAGCATAAAATAGTCCCTCACCGATCAGCACCCCCAACCCCCACCACCCACTCAGCACCCACCACCCCACACCCCCAGTATATCCCCATGCACCTTCACTCACCAGAATATGTCCCAGGTTAGCAATCCAATCTCTGATCAAAGACACGACTTGCTGCTGGAACCAGTGACTGCAGAACTAAGGTCAGTGCAGTTCAATGTATTTCAACTGGGGGTTTCAACTTATATTTATAACTTAGCCATTTTTGGATATTTTGATACAAAATTTTCAGTTTAGCCTTTTGGGGATCCCACCTCATGAACAATATGACTGTCATTACACAGCTCCCACCTGAAAGGTGTTTTTGTGGTCAGATTTGAACATTTATTCTGCCCTTGTTCATGAGGTGGTATCATAAGAAGGCCATGTTGAAAATGTGGGGTCAAAATATATAAAAATAGCAAAGTTATGACCATTCATTGAAATTTCGCTATGCACACTTGTAACTTTGGAAATGTTTAATATTTTGATACCAAGTTTTCAATGCAGACATCTTATTACCCCACCTCATGTATATCAATGCTGTCATTTTTCAAATCCTGGCCAAAATGTGTTTTTGCACCTGTGACACGGACTGTCATTGCAGTTGTACAGAATTATATTTTATTGGGAATTTTAAAGTTTTCTGTACCAAGCACATGAGGTGGGGTAATAAATAAATGGAAGTGCAGGGCTCTTCCACAGTGACATACATATATGCATCTATGGAGGGATGGGAGGACGGAGCCCGAAGGACTCTGTGCTCACGCAGGCAAACAAGGCTACAATTACACTATCTCAAAAAGTGAGGGAATTCTTTGCAAACAAGTATGTTACTGCATCAGTTAGGGTTGAGGACAAAGTGACAAAAGCAGGGAAATATGATGTTTAGGGTTTCCAACCCTAACACCCCACCCCCACCCTGCATACACCAACAGGCGTCAGGGGTGTGCCTTGGGATCATCAGACAGTAATGCTCACTCCATTCTCCTATACTGTAACATCTCAGCTTATTTACTTATGGAATGGGGTGAGGAATTATGGCTGATGACCCAAAGTACCCCGATGCCTGTGGTGTGCAGATATGAGAGCTCAATAATATTAAGTTGAAAATGTACATCATATTTCCCTACTTTATCCTCAACCTAACTGCTGCATAATAATGTAGTTTTTTGCAAAGCATATAAACATAGTTTTTATTATCAAAGCTGGATCCCTATGTAAAGATCCAATCAGGATCGAGGTGGGCAGATACCATCTGTTGGACCTCTGATAATACTGAACAACATTTTATTTATGGTCATATTGAGTGGTTAGGGTAGCTTACTAGCTTATCAGAAACTGTTTTTTTCAGAGGTTTAGGTCAGGCCATCAGTATTTGATTAGGATATCTGACGTTCAAATACACTGCATGGGAGAATGATATGACCTTGCTGACCTACCCACGACAAAATACTATCAGGCCCGTTTTCATGTAATTCAAGATATATTTTTAGGTAGACAATGCTAAAGATATGACATAGAAGGTTGTCACACAATTCACACAGTCTTATAGATGGTATTGTTGTTGTTATTTTGCTTTTGTCCTGATTTATACCATTTGCATCTGTAACCTAGCTCAATGAATGGGGTCACCACAGATACACTCATTATTTGGCCATATGTGTAGGAGAATGGCTATTTTCTCAGCTGACACCAGTGCCAGCTATGGACTGACCAGCACAGGTGAATGAATTCTGGTTTCCCCAGGGAGATGAGTGCTTTGCCACCATAATTATATTGATTTCCTGTCCACTTCATGGTGAGATTGTGGGACATGTGTGTCTGCGCTGGTCCAAAAAATGACTCCTTGATGCACTTTTGTCACACCATTGGCCTAGTCCTTTGTGTGTAATGTGACAAGATATTCCACTATCTGCCCATCTCTACTCTGAACTCTTAATAGATATGGACATGTGCTGTTAGACCAGTCCTGATCTTTAACACTGGTTGTTGCTTGCCTTTAGCAAGCAATATGAAGTGCATTAATACAGATTAGGAATGGCAGATTAAGTAGGAATGACTGAGGTCCTGGGTTGATTAATTCTGCAGAGCCAGTATGGCAAGGGTTGGCTTAATCTGTGGAGAATATGTGCAAAGGATTTAGAAGCCCTCTCATGCCACTATACATTGTTGGCATGAATTGATATGTGGTTCAAGTCATTCTGGCATGGATATATTTCCACTGTGCCACTGATATGCCATAGTGTATTAGAAAAATGTCAGTGCCACAACACCAGGATACCCTTATCATGGTTATCGTACAACATAATTTTCACAAAAGCACTGATAGGAGCCCTGCTGCACCACTGTGTTTATCCGTTCGGAGTCCTGTGCCACTTTAGCTCAGTCACTGGGCCTCTTATCTGACAAGGACAAGGACAAGGTGATGTACAACACTTTAGGCAGGCTGCAGTGTCAACTGGGAACATTTCACACAGGGCCTCTGAAAGCCTAGGGCCAGAACTGGCTAAGTCTTTCTAATTGCTGCCTTTCTTGAATGTATCCAGCAGGTGCCCAGAAAAAAAGACAAGACTGCATTCCCGACAACATTTGCCTTGGGCTTGACAAAAAAAAGAAAAAAAGATGACTGTTCATTGCTGACAGTAGCTTTTTAGATATCTGAAAGAGAAAACCAGAAGCAACAGAATACAGATTTTAGTTATTTTATTCACTGAGAAGTCTATGGAGGTCTGCCAAAAAAACAAATCACACACAAAAAAAACAACAACAATAAAACAACATAGAGGATAGTTGTATTAATAAATAAACTGCACATAAATTCTGTTCAGAGGAGTATTACACCATGATGACAAATACTGTTTATAACTATTCTTACATTGTAAATTCATTCATTCAGCAAAAAGCCAAAAGCAAGGACTGTGTTATCTGCAGGTAAACATTTGTGTCAGATAGAAAATCTATTTTTATTTTGCAGTCAAATGTGCTTCTATTTTTATGGTTTTCTATGGTTTGACCTGGTGGAAAGACATCTTGTCTCTCAAACCTGTTCTAAAATACTGTTGTGGAGTGTTTTTGCATTTATTTTTGTGCAGTTCACTCCTTGTCCTTAGCTGTCGGTAATGATAAAACTTTACTGAAACATTCAAATGAACCTCTGCTAGACTTAGATTTTCTTTATTAAAAAGGTCTGGGCATCGCCTGTCCTTCAGTAAAGATCTATACAAAGCAGATGTGAAACACAGCCTTAAAAAATCCCATATGGATAAGGAAACCAAAAAGATACAGATAAGTTCTTGCAGTTCTTGTCATTTTGCCCTTTGGCTTGTTTGACAGAAAGAGATGTAAATCTATTCAAGCAGTGCTGATATTACATTGTTTTAGTTAGTACAGGAAATTAAAAAAAATATATATATTTCCAGAACATAAGCTAAGAATGTCCAGTGGCTTTGGATTTTTGCAGGCTGCAACGCATGCACTGTTAAGAATTATGTTTGTGGTTTTAGAAACACTATCCTCTCATTTCCTACATAGCTACAAAAAAATGGTATAGTAGCTAGCACAGAGTGCCTTAAGCTGGGGGAAAATCTTGATTCTGTCCTTGAATAGTTTTTTTCTTCAGCCTTGACATATACAATTACGAAATAGCTCACTAATAGGTTGGCCACTTTTTTTTTTAAACACAGGCTAGCTCAACTGAGATGCAGCATTCTTCCTGCTTTGCTGCCCTGCTTTTACTCCATTATTTGCACAAGTAGGCAAAATGAAATCCCCAAGGCCTTGCTGTAAGCCTGATTTTAAAACGAGTAGGAAAACATCCTGGTTTGTGCACAGCTCAAGGTGCCAACTGGGATTTAGCACTTCTTGTGTACATTCAGATGGGTTGCTTATAAGTACTGTACAAAGGTTCATTCCCTTATAATGGGGTCTATGCATGAAACTGTGGATTGCTTATGCATTGTGTATCTTCAGCATGTAGGCAACCCTTTGTCTGAATGATGTGAACTGGGGCTCTAACAAACCCTCAGTGGCATTCATGGAAGGGGTGACTGCTCCTTGTGCACTAGATCCCCCCGCCAATTGTGCAGCTACACATGCTGCCTATCTAATAAACCCTCATATCTTATAAATTTTGTTTCCTTCTAAACAGGCAACTCTTTTTGTGTAGCTGTTGGGGACATATGTGTTTGCTTTAGTTTATTTTCATTGTTCATAATGGTCTCTATAACTATCCTGGGGGGGTCGCCATTATTTGGTTGTTGAAATCTCATTGTCCATTAGAGCTGCATTATCATATGAGAACATGATGACACAGCACCCATTTACACCATATATCTTAATGCTGAAAGTACAAATAAACAGAAAAAAATCTCTGGAATCACACACTGAATGCAGTTTAAAAGGAATAAAACCCTTTTTTACAATGCATACAGTCTGCAAGGCTGATAAAGTTAAATGTGATATAATTACTCGGGAATGTTTTTAATACCTGGATAACAGGTTCTTGCAAATTGCATTACAACTGGGCAGTTGTAATCGGCGCCTGTCAATTAAGCTCACTCTGAGATCAGCATGAGAAGACACAGAACTACTTCCAGTAAAAGAATCCCTCCTGATTAAAAATGCTTCACTAGTAATTATAAAAACAAGATGGTCAGATTCACCACAGCTGCATAATAAAGTTAGTGAGGTTGTGTGGAACTGTTAAGGAGACATGGAGAAACAGCACAATGATTTTTTAACTAGTAAGATTTGTTTTATTTTGCATTCTAAGGAAGGCAGATGCATTATTAGGAAAATATATGGAGGTGTAGATTTCAATGGTGGAGTGGTAAGCAATATAAGTTTGACAAGTAGAATAGGTGGCAGTACATGAAAAAGTAATGGATGGCATATGTTCAGTCTTGGGATTATTTACACAGTTTTATAGAGAAAAACAGGGGGTTCATCCATGCGATGATGTAAGTTATATTTAAGTAATGTGTTGATGTCAGGCAGTCAGGTGTAATGATGGACTTCATTAGGAGAGAAGATGTGATAGTAACTTTTATAAGGGATAGACTTGAAATCATCCAAGCAGGCCACTAAAACAGTAAATAAAGCTTGGGGGATGTTGGGGTTTATTAGTAGGGGTATCACAAGTCAGAAGAGGGAGGTAATAATCCCTCTTTACAAGAGACTGGTTAGGCCCCATCTGGAATACTGTGTGCAGTACTGGAGGCCACACATTCACAAGGACATTAACTAAATTGGGGCAGTCCAGAAAAGGGCAACCAAAATGGTGCAGGGACTGCATCAGAAAACATATGAGGACAGATTAACGGAGCTCAATATGTATACCCTACAGCAAAGGAGGGAGAGAGAAGTGATATAATTAAAATTATTCAAACACCTTAAAGGCATTAACAAGGTGGAAGAGTCTAACATGTTTCAATATAAGAAAAATAGCAGGACAAGAAGACACAGCATGAGATTGGAGGGAGGCCGATTAAGGGGTAATGTGCGGAAGTTATTTTTCACAGAAAGGGTGGTGGATGCATGGAACGGCCTCTCAGGAAGTGCTGGATATGAATACAGTGCAGAGCTTCAAACAGATAAGTATGAATAGCTAGGCCATTGACAGTGCAAAGGCCGATGGCACATCCATAAGGTAGAAAAATAAATGGGCCTTGTGGTCCTTATCTGCCGTCATCTTCTTTGTTTCTATGTTTCTATGTCGCTGTTGATAAGGTTAAGGTAGTTATGCCTGTGATAATGGGAATATCAGGACAGTATGAGGTCTATACAGGAATGGAGTACAAATATGCACTGTATCATAAGTATGTGTTCAGAGTGCAGGCAAATGTGATATGCAGGTTTATTTTACATATACAGTAGATAAAAATAGGAATAGATGCAATTGATAGAAATATAGATAATTACATAGATAGACATACAGATAGACCGACAGAGGGAGAAGTTATAGCCATGACAGTCTTTGGAGAGGCAACTGTCCCTAGAGTCACAGTCATGTTCACTAATTTGGGTTGAAAAATGTTTCAAGCAGCTGTATTTTGCTATCAGCAATCATCTATGGGTTTAAGCATGTACTGGAATGTCTTAAAACAGTTACAGCACAGGAAAAACAATGAAAGCAATTGTGTTACAGTTTAGTACTGAAACATACATGTAACATACATGTTGCCAACTTGCTCCAATAAGCACCCTCCCCCAAGCAGAGTGCCAGTCTTAAAGAGCATAACTGACGCCTTCAGGATAAGTGAAAGAAAACATAATATTTAGACACAGATCAGTTTATATTTCACATTAGTTCTGTATTTTCCCACCATTATTTTTTACTGAGGCCATTTGCATGAAAAGAGGACTGCTGCTCTTGAAGTGTATTCCTGGTGCTTTCTCCCTGCCTGAGGTCATAATGCATGGCTTGTGACATCACATTTACTCCCATGACAGCAGACTGTGATGTCACAACATAGCATTATGACTTGAAGTAGGGAGTAAGCTACAGAGGCAGATGAACTCTAACAGATAAAGATCATATATTCATCCAAATTTCTTCTGTGATAAAAGATAGGCAGGAGAAATCTACAGAATGTATTTAAAATGTAAGTTGAGTTGTACCAAGTTATTAGTTTTTTTCAAAGTTTTCACTGTGACATCAGCAGCTCTGATTATAAAGAGGAGACCTAAAAAAATGTGTCTCAAAGTAAGTGCAGAACACTTTTTCTTAAATCTGTTTCAAGATATTAGGCATCTCCTCTTTTTTTTTCAATTTAATGATAAAAAGAAGTAGCACCTTTCTTCTGACTGGACTAATGTAAATTATGGCAGTCAGTCATTTGGGATGTGCTAAGTGTTCCCAAGAGCAAGGTGTGCTCCTTCACTGCCTAGATAGTAGGCTGTTATAAAAAAAATTAAAAAAAAAATTAAAAAACACACAGATCAGTCATTCTACCAATGAGACATGCAGAGGTACAACAATTGGGGGGGAGGCAAGAGTTGTTTGGGACTGCAACTTCCATTTTTGAAATAGAAAAATGTCATGTTGATCTTGTCTTCTGTTCTAGCCTGAAAAGAACTTATTTTAAATGCCTGTTCTAAGTGTGCATAATGGACTGTTTTGCCATTTTGGAGCCAAAGAATGAATGTGTGTAACAGGTGACATTATGGTTACCTAGCTATTGTATGCTAAAGCAATGTAGACATGTAATTAAGAACTGGATCAATGGAAGGCCATTGCCAGGTTATTTTGGCAGAACTTAAATTATAGCTAACAAATCGCTGCACAGTACTTTGACGATGTGCAAAGTGTAAAACATCAGTTGGGAATTTTAACAGCTGGACACTAAGCTGGTGTCTTAAACAAATATGTAAGGATTTTACATGGATGTTATTTTTCTAGCTGCCCTTTATCATCATGTATTGAGACACCTATATTTTCAATAAAGAACTGCCTTAGCACTAGTATCACAAGATGTGCCGACGGTAATCACTGAACCCACATAAATGGAAAATGAAGGAGGCCTGCTTTCTCCACTGAAATGAGATGTGTGCTGTCCCATTGTGTGTCATAGCAGCATTTCTAATTTTGAACTTGGCACCACCACAACAGGGAGTTCTCAATTTCTTTAACAATAAAAAATAAAAAAAACACACTTTATCATCAAAGTCTGTATTTACAAAGTACTGTGCCCAGGATTAAAATAATTTGAACCCCTTCCCCCCAAAAATGTGCCCTGACATGAAACTGCATGTTTAACTGTAAAGACAATTAAAAATGTATTTCTAAATGCATTACTAAAACCAATGCTTTCAAAGTTTTGAAACTACTAAAAAAAAAAATTATATATAATCTACATATTGAATATGGTAAACAAATATTGTTAATCCCAAAAGCTGAACTTTATGTTTTTAGTATATACTGTAAATGTTTAAGGAAAACATGTGGCTCTTACTGTAAATTAAAATACTGTGTCTATGTTTTCTTTAGGAGATGTCGTTTCACTTGCTGTCTCCTTCTGAGCCCCAGGCAGCTCTGATAATCATTTGTTCCAAAGGTAATTTAAGCAAGTTTGAAGGCAATAAATATCTTCTGTTCTCCTAGTCTTTAAATGCATTAAGTATCTTCTGTTCTGCTAGTCCTTAATAAAATGCAGGGGCTCCACAATGTCACAGGCTTGTTCTGTTGCTTGATACAGGTCCCAAACTAGTGTGTCTTGTTACAGCATGATCGAGTCACCTCATGCCCCTCCCACATGAATAAAAAAAGAAAAGTTGGGGTGGATCTTTAGGAGCTTCTTAGGTTGGGGGGTGGATCTTACTTCAAAAAATAAAAGCTAATGCTGCCTCCAACTAATCAGGTTCTAGTTCTTGTACCACCCATTTAAGAAAGAAAATAGTACCCTACAATCATTGACTAACATGAAAGCCTATTTATTTGAGGGCAGAAAACATTGCTTGGAGGAGGGTAAGGTGGAAGAGACTATTTACACCTTCAGTCAGTTCCACGGACAGAAAACATGACATCACTCCTTTTGTACATGCAAAACATCTGCAGGCTCCGCCTACTGCAGCTGTAAAAAAAAAGGTTGGGTGTGTAGCTCAGAATTTTACTCACATTGTTGGTGTGCTCTCAGGGTTTATGTAGTATCCCATTCTTTGGGTGAGTGTACAATACTGGTTACACATACCTACCCATGTATTATTCCTTATACTTTACACCTTGCTGCAACTTAATTTGTTGATCTGTAGTAAGCAGACAGGCATACTATAGAGTGTAAAAGGCGCTGATATATCATGTTCCAGTATGCTGAAGATGTTCTCATAAACAATGAGATTTCAGCAACCAAAACAAACACATATTTCTCAAACAGCTAGATGAAAAGAGTTGTCTGCTGACCAGGAAACAAAGAAAATTTACAAGATATAAGGGTGAAGTAATCCTTTAAGTCCTTTTGGCATGCAGTATTTTGTGACATGAAATTTATTGCAATGTACAGAATCGCATCATGCCTTGTGCACTGTATATAGAAGAAATGCCAGAAAAGTGTATTGTACAATGAACTAATGCCATCAGAGGGGCTAATGAGTGTATAACTGGAGGGGGTAATGGGTTTATAAGATCTTTAGCCCTACAAGATGGCATTATTTCATGAGTGCACTTCACTTTTCTGGTGTTTATTGTATGTAACACATTTACTTATTTGAGAACAACTTTATTTTAACTCTTGTAAGAGATGTGAAAAACTTTCCAGCTATACACAAGCTAACCTTCAGGATCTTGTAAACATCATATAGATCACTTTATTTATTGCACTTGAATGTGAAAGAGATAGCCTCAGTTAGTCATCTGACTTACAGATCAAGTGGTTGTAGGCTAGAGGAGTATGGTTACTATTAGCTTCAGTGTTGTGTGAGTGCTCTAAAAGCTGCTTGAAAACCCCAGCAGTTGTAAAATAAGTTCATACTGCTTGTTTACAGTCTTTAAATAATGTTCTAAGAGCAGCATACATTATTTTAGAATGTTGCTTGTAAGAGGTGCTCGTTGTTAAGTGAACCCAAATTGTTTGCAAAGCTAGGGTAAAGCTGACTTCAAATTTTCCATTTACAGTAGATGCTGGATTGAGTGGCGGAATGAGGAGGGATTAGGATCTAGAAGTAATGAGGCAGGGAAAATTGTGTTATTGTGTCCAGGACTTGGATGGGAAAGTGGGATAGGATAAGGACATAGTAGGCTGGGAGAAGGGAAAACTGTCAGTTTTACTAGGTCATGGACTGGGTGGAGAGAACAGGGAGGGATTGATTTATTTGTTTTTTGAAATTGTTGTTCAGGAAAAGCCCAATGAACCACAGCAAGTTTTTAAGGTGCAGCCTGAGGAAGCGATTAACAAAGGGAAGAAGTAAAACAAGAGTTTTCTAGAGCAAACAAGGCTGGACTTATGATGACAATGTACTGTATATATCTATATCTATATCTCTCTCTCTCTCTCTCTCTCTCTCTCTCTCTCTCTCTCTCTATATATATATATATATATATATATACACAGTATCCTATGGGAGGGGAAATGTTCTCATCATTATGATGACTATTGGACAGGGAAGTGTAATAATTAGTGTGACTACAATGTAACACCAATAATGTATGTCATACACTCCTCTGAAATCAGTTTTTCCATGTGTATGTACCACGGTATGCATAATCAAGGCATGTAAAATGTTATTATATGTTGTTGTGACAACAGCATGAAATGCCAAGGTTATGTAATTTACCCACCTATAATAGTTTCAAAGCAACTCTTCCAAATGGTGTATGCGTGTATGTGACTGTACATAAATTGTGGTTTGTATCCTTATTTTTAGTATTTTATCAGTCTCATTTTATTGTAACTAGAGTTGACTGTATAATTGGCAGTCCTGGAAACAGGCTTTACATACTTCCTTGTCCTGTTAATATTATAGGGGTACGGTCGTGCTCCTATAGTTAGGCTTGAATAGCATGTTTAATGTTAAACCTCAAATTTTTCACTTTAAGGACTTTGCAACTGTTTAATGGATTTGCACCAAATTTGGCATGTGCTGTTATGCAGGGTAGATCTCTTGACATGACAAGTTGTGCTCCAGTTGGATGTACGGATTCTGAGATACGGATAGTGCAATTACCTTAAATGTTGACATTTTTTGCAGTTTTTTGCTCATCACCTTGCATCCAGATGGTGTGGAATTTTGGTGTGATTATTTTTATGGTAGATACAACTTAGGTAACAGAACTGCCATGCATTCGTTTGGTGAAAAAAATATTAACCTGTTGCAAAGTTTTTACATTTTTAAGTTCCCTTTGTTTTCAATGGGAAGATCACTTTCCAGAATAGAGAGAGAAGGTTCGACAAAGGATTGATCTCTTGAGAAAGGATTCTTTCTCATGAGATCCATTCTTTTTTCCAGAGGAAAAAATCCTTTTTCATGAGCAGCCATCTTTTTTTCCCACAAACTAAAAAGCATGGAAAATACATAAAACTGTTGTCATTTTAAAAATCAAACACCAGAACATAGCTAAACAGGCCCCATTTGGCTAGATTCTGATGTTTATTTTTCAAAATTAGGGCCAGAAATACTTTGTCTGGGCACCCAAAATCCCAGGTGCCCAGCTTAGTAAGAGGAGACTTTCCCCACATTCTCTGTATGAGAACAACAAATTTTCTTCAGTTCTGTAGCCACAGCTGAACTCATGCTGCTGGCTGCAGTGTGAGCTGTGAGCTGCCTCCCTTTCCCTGGTGTTCGGTGGTGCACCCCCCTGGCATCATTTAGGGATCACCCCTGTGAATTTTTTGTGACCCCTGCACTATGGCTGGCTCCTGGCTTACATTTCTTGCCATTTTTTTTAAATAGTTTATTGCCTGTTGGCTGGTGGACAGTCCCCCATCCTCTTTACTAACCTCCCCCCCAACATCCAGTTCCCCTCCCATCCCTTTCCCAACCGTGTCGTGAAACATTTATTTATTTATTTTTCTCCCTTGCAGCCAGTCACTGGTGTGCTCTGTTAAAGTGCCACAACTTCAGCTTCACACTTATGTGTGAACCTTGAAGCAAATGAGAGATAGAGAGAGAGAGAGAGACAGATATGGACACAGTGGGTCCAATCAAAGAACTACACTGTGGTTGGTCAGGTGGTCTGGTCAAGAGATTGAGAGAACCCAGCGAACCCTTACCACAGCACAGGTAAACAGAGCAGGCCAAAGCATATAACAAATCCTGATGTGAGGACAGGAGAATGTACTACAAAAAGGATGATCTCCCAACTCCCAGATATGACACTGGTCTGATGAAGGGGTCCATCCAAAAGGTCACCACACTGCCCGTTTTACACTTTGAGTGCAGCCTTCATAGAGTCATAGAAATCTGGTGGCAGAAAAGCACCCTCTGGCCCATTGAGTCTGCCCTTCCACCTCTTACTCATTACCTATGTCACGGGACCTCCCCTTCCCACCACTTGCCAACCCCTTATGTCTGTCCCGTGCTCTAATGAATCCCTCCACCATTTCTGCCACCACCACTTCCTCTGGTGGTTTATTCCAGGCCTCCACCACCTTCTTTGTGAAGTAATGCCACTTCACATTGCCCCTAAATCTTCCTCCCTCCAATTTTAGACTATACCCTCTAGTTTTAACCCCAACCTTCCTGTTAGATAAGATCTCCTCCCTTACTTTACTGATCCCCTTCACATACTTAAATGTCTGTATCATGTCCCCCCTCTCCCTTCTAGTCTCCAGTGGGATCCAATTCCCTTCACCTCTCCTCATATGACTTCCACTGCATACCATGCACCATCTTGGTTGCCCTTCTTTGCATCCTCTCAGTCCTATCTATGTCCTTACTTTGCCTTGCTGTGGTGTTTGAATTGAATGCTGGCTGCATTGAACCTGCTCACATTGGGTTTTTGAAGTTATCACTGAACTATATGCTCCTGGAGACAGTCAAACTTCTTAGACAAGTGTACATTTAATCCAGTTCCCAAAGTCGGAGCCTCAGTTCTCACCCAGATCCAGGAGGAGGAGAAGCACAAGCAGAAACAGTAGAAATGGTAGAAATTTCAGACTCCAAAAGATTTGCATCCTCACTGAAATTGACACCTGTCAAAACCATATATGAGAATGCACTCCTTCACAGCAGAGAAATGAAATAATTGAGGAGAGGACAGCATCACTGAAATCGACAAACAAGCCTCTTTTGACTGAAACTGACAGAAATAGTAGAGCCAACAGTACAGTGTTGCACCCTACCATTGAGGTTTAAGACCAGCCTGAAACACCTCATCAGACTTTGGATAATGGAGTAATAATAATAATTCTGGACAAGACTAGAATGGACTGTGATTAATTTCTTTCTCTCATGTCATGTCATGTCAGGCAGCAGAAGGTAATCTGTGTACAAAGACTGAGAAGGATATTGCTGTTTTTCCATAGTAAGGCATTCAAGAAACTACCACTGGCATGCAGCTTCTCATAGTTGAGTGACACTGAGCTAAACAAGAGTAATTTACTCTAAGTGCCTCAAGTCAACTAAAACAGAAGGTGCCATTTATATTAACACTGGTTTTGTTTTTCATATGTAACCTGTTTGGTTGATACATTTGTTTTGCTAACTCTGATTCTATGTTGAGATCTCTATTGTATGGTTGATGTTAGTGATGTTATTTCTTCTCCTAAATTACGTGGTGCAAGGAGGTATTCGTATTCCACTATCATCACACCACATCTATTGCAGCTATCTACAGGTTTTAGGACTACTATTAAAAGCTTATGAATTATTGGATTATTCAAAAAAGGTGGGGAATTTTAGCGCATCATGGCATGAAAAATCAGGCCCTGTGATGCGGTTCAAATACATAGCCCTAAGCAGGCAATTGGCATGAGGTATACTAGCCTACTGAAGGGGGGTACAAAAAAAAACCTGTAACAAAAAAAAAGGTCCCTCGCCAATCAGCCCCCAACCTACCTTCCACTCAACACCCACCACCCTACACCCCCCAGTACACCCCCACACATTATCGCTCTTCTGAAAAGGTCCCAGGTTTGAGATCCGCTCTCTGACCAAAAACACATCTTGCATCTGGAACCGGCGACTGCAATATGAGAAACTAAGGTAAATGCGGTTCAGTGTATTTCAAGAGGGGTTTCAACTGTTATGCATAACTCAGCAGTTTTTTGAGATTTTGATCCCAAATTTTCAACATGGTCTTTTGGGGATCCCACCTCATGAACAATAGGACTGTCATTGTACAACTTCTGCCCAAAAGGTGATTTCCTGGTTACTTGATGAGTTCACCTTTTGGGCAGGAGTTAGAAATTGTTTCTGCCCTTTTTCATGAGATGGGTTATAAGAAGGCTATGTTAAAAATTTGGAGTCAAAATATGAAAAAATGCTGAAGTTATGACCATTTGTTGCAATTTCACTGTGCACACTTGTAACTTTAGAAATGTTAAATATTTTGATCCCAGATTTTCAACATAGCCTTCTTATTACCCCACCTCATGTACGGTATGTCATGGCTGCCATTTTGTGAATCCTGTCCAAAATGTGTTTTCACACCTGTGGAGTGGAATGGCGTTGCAGTTGTGCAGAAGTACAGTTTGGTGGGGATTCATAAATTTTCTGTAGCAGGTACATGAAGTGGGGTAATAAGATGGCTATGCTGACAATTTTGTGCCCTTCCATAGCAATATGCATATACACATCTTTGGATGGATGGGAGTGTACAGTCCAAAGGACCCTGCGCTCCTACGGTAAAATAAGGATATTATTATATTATCTCAAAAAGTGAGGAAATAAGTTGCAGAAAACTTCATGAATGCTCCAGTTAATGTCAAAGTGACAAAAGTTGGGAAATGAGACATTAGGGTTTGCAACCCTAATACCCCATCCTCCCAAACCAGGCAGAAGAACAGGAGTAGGGGGTGCGTTGGGCTTCTCAAGCCTAATGCTCACCCCATTCTCATAAAGTCTACACATCTGACCTTGTTTACAGATGGAATGGGGTGAGTGTTAGGTTTGAGAATCCCAAGGCACATCCCACAACTGCTATCCTATGTGGTTTGGGAGGATGGGGTGTAAGGGTAGGAAACCCTAATACCTTATTTTCAAACTTCTGTCACTTTGACCCTAAATGGAGCATTAACAAAGTTTTTTGCAACTAATATAAAAATATAGATGAAATATAAATAAACATCAAACAGGTCACTATAATAAGAAATATGCTGACAGTATAGTTATTGCATTTATTGTGTTCGATTTCTTGCAACAAAAGCTCCTCAATTTTTCCCCCATAAAGATTGTTATTAAAAGTTCCAAAAGTTTTAAGTTTTATATCAGAAGTCAATGGCCTCCTAGCAACAGCAAGTAGACAGACATCATTTATACATGCTAACTAGTAGTATCCATTTTAACACCCCTGAAAGACTAGAAGTAACACTGAAACAAATATGGAATTTATTATTTATGCAGAGATTATTCCAGGAATCCATCATCCTGCACAGGGTTAAAGGTCTAGTCCAACTGGATGACACCTATGTATAAGTAATAGACAGAGGTGTAGTAGAGGGGTAGAAGGAGACAGAAGAATGAATTCCTTTGAGAGAAGAATAAATATACTAAGACTAAAGTACTAAGAAAAGATAGAAGCATAGACAATTTAGTTCAAGTGAGAGGTGTACAGGAGTTTAACAGAGAAATGCTACAGACCCAAGGGACCTGTCTATCCGAGGAAGTGTTAGGATCAGTGTCCCCAGGGTCTTGCCCAGGCTCTCCTCACATAACAGAACACAATATTCCCGAGCTACCAGGCTCATGCTTCCCCCAAAAAACAACTAATTACAATATAGATATATAGTCACTGTACAAATTCTCAGAAAGGTGATAAGGTATAATGTTCAATTACATCTTCAACAATACAGGTAAACTAGTCCATCCTTAGGCCATTCAAGTATACATACAGTATATACAGCATGTAACATGAGGGGTCTGGACATTCTGTGGTTACAGTTTGACCCTAAATAGGTTGGGTGGAAGAGCAATGTACTCCCCAAAACCTGTTTAGTCACTTTGATTCAAAACAAGTGTTCTGTTTGTCTTTTGTCCAACCAGAGTTCTAACATTTTTTACAGCATATACTGAAATCCATTCACAGTCAAAGGCGACCATATACTATATAAAACAGTATATGGTAACCATACACAGCAGTGATGTATTGGTTTCTGATGATATCAAAGGGACCTCTTGAGCTTTGCACTTGAGGTCCTTATGATGTAATCGCAAACCTTTGATGGAAACACAGCCTTGTTGTGTATGATTACCCATACACTATTCTACATGTCTTTCACATAGAACTTTCTGCACTCTAATTCCTTTTCTGTGAAGGTTGGGAGACGGTGGTATTGTTTATTCCTCCTGAACAGGTTCCCTAATCTCTGATTCAAATGCATGTTATTTTAAGAACTACAACAATGTTTATTTAAATCACTTTGGATGTGCTTCTGTTCATTTATCAGTGTTCCCCTCATGCTCTCCGTTCTGTACGTTTTTCTCTTCTCCATCATGTTTCTGTTTTCTATGTCTTTCCTCACATTGCCTACATGGAATAATTGTTTACCATGGAATAGATTTAATAAGATTTATAAATTCTACAGAATTCTGCTGGCATAATGTTCAATCCCCCCCACCCAAAAAAAAACCACACACACATATAGAATGTTTACTGTGGAATACTTGAATTCAGACTCTACACAATTCTGCTGGCTGAATGTTTACTCCCTTCCCCCAGTTTGAAAATGGCTTGCAAAAATCCCAGTTTCTGATTGGCTGAGCCCCTTACTTGGCGTACATTTATGCACCAATAGAAATGGGTTAAAAATGAGTTCAGTGCCATCAAGACTTTTCACACACTGAACCAATGCTCCATGCATGCATAGAATTTTAAAAACTAAACAATGGCCATTTTGTTCCTCGCTTATTGGGTGACTGAGTGAACTCCCCTCCCCTCAATTTGCCATTCTCCCAATTTGGCCACAAAGTGTTGGCAATTTTCAGTAACTGTTGTCCCACTGATCTCCCCACACTGTTTCCAAATGTTTCTTTTTCATTTTGGGCAAAACACAGTGACTATAGCGTCATGAAGCTCTTACCTTGTGGCACTTGCACTAGATTTGAAACCATGCTTTCCTACCAGACCACCTGGAACCGATGGCATTAAACTGACACCAGAGAAAACAAAAATAACTTAATCCATGAAATCCTGAAATTGAAATGCTACTGAGGGAGGGAGAGAGGGAGAAACAGACTACTGCTTGGAGTGGGGCAGGTACTGGTGAAAGCAAAGGGGGATGATGATGCACACACTCAGCCATTCGTCCTGACCACACTCACACTGCAACAGACATCAATTAAAAAATCTACTACTGCTACTCTGGGATGGGGGGCTTTATTTTGTGATTGTATAAAAAGAAACTATCTGTTATACTGTAGTGCTACTCGTGGGGAGAGGGGGGATGAAAGGAACAACAAGCAGAAGAGAAAGATGCTCTGAAACACATCAGCACCCTCTATTGCTAATTTTACCAGTATAGAGACTACTTTAGAAGAAATTGCCTTTAAATTACTTTCTACATTTTTTACCTTTTAGTATGTTTTATTTTTTTCCAAAACATACTATACATATGATCATTTTCTAAGTGCACTACTAAATAATATTGTGTACTATTAAGTGCACTATTAAATAATACACTCCAGGGTGCGTAATATTGGAGCAATACCTACACTTTCAGGATTTATTGTGCTTCTGGGAGGGCAGGTATAGCCCAATACCACCAACCCTGTTGTGTATAATTGCATACATAGACACAACAGAAGATACAGAATATAGAGGCAGGACATCAATTTTATCTGCATCAGAGTAAGCAGCAGAGATTTCTCTGGTAAGCAGATAAGACTTGGAGGGAGAGTTTTTATCATAAGCTAAGGGATCCTAGATGTTTAAACTATAAGAAGTATTTCTTTTTTCAAATGTATGTGTGTGTATTGAGGGGGGATAAGGTAATTGGGAATTACACATAAATTATTATTTTTTTTATTTTAAATGGAGTTTTAGTTTTTATAAGGCCTAATTGCAGGTTTTTAGTAAGGGGAAATGTGGTTGCCATGTCAACATTTTTTAATATCTGAATGTTCTAAGAGGTAGTTGTAAAGAATTTAATGCAAGCAAGGAGGCTGGCTGATACTTCTGCTGAGTGTCCTTGTGGGATTCTCTCAAGGGTTAAGTCCCAAACAGACCAATCAGATTGAATGATTTTCCCTTCCTATTTTCTTTATTTAAAATAGATCTGATTGTGAGAGGCACATTTGCCTTGCCTTCTTTTTAATGAGTCACAGCTACTGTGCCTTATAGAGTTCTGCTCTTTATGCATCATTACCAGGGATGGGACAACATTGTAATGCGAAACATGAACGTAAGCAATAAACTAGGCCCATGCCTGAGCACTATGCTAGTTCTGGAGGGTACTCACAAACAGCAACAGCTCTCGAACTGGGAAAAATGCTCCTACTTCAGTTGTGCTGCAGGAAAAACTCATTTTATTCCTTGAAGCCTTGAGAACGCACCTGGTTTGGCACGTAAATATTTGGTGTCTTAGGTAGAAGGTGAGAGATTTGTCTGTGCAACATGTTGGAATAACATTTGTTTTATCCTGCAGCACAGGTAGAATGTGAACATTTTTCCCTGTTTGAGAGTCAATGCTATTTGTAAGTACCTGACTGCTTTTGTTCCATGTGGCACCAAAGTTTAACTTTAGCCACCTACGCAGAGTATTCTGCTAGTTCTGTAGGGGGTTTGCAACAGTTTTACATCTTCTTTCTCAACCAATTAAACAGCTAGTGTACTACATGAAATCAATATTAGCTTCTAAAAGCAGCCAACCATTGCCTTTTAAATCTGAGGTACTTTTTCTTTTCCCTTTATTTAATTAGAAGATTGTTTACCTGATGTTAGTAGGTGTGATTAGTGGAACAGCACTCTCCCTGGCAGCTGACATATCTAGCTCTATTGCCCCACACCACATCATCAACTGTGACCTTACTGACTGAGACATCAGTGCTGCTTAGGAAGAGCCACTGAGTGGCTGCCAGGTCAGTTACCTGAGATGTCACTGTCAGTGAGATCACAGTGCTGATGCTATAGTGGGGGGGGGGGGCAATAGAGATAGCTATGTCAGCTGCCAGGCTAAGAGTTGTTCCACACATCCAGGACAATATTATCACATAGAACACTTTCTAATGAGCAAAGGGAAAAAGAAAAATACTTCAGAAATATAAAGTTACAACTGACTACTTCTTAAAATGTGTATTACTTTCCTATCTGCCTGTTTTGGCTCCTCTAGCTCTTTAGTGTTTTTTTTTTTTTTTGTATAAGAACGTTTTATTAAAACGTTCAACAAATACAACATAAGAAAAAAGCAAGGAATAATAATCCATATATGTGAACCTCGTCCAATAAAGCAAAAAAGAAGTATAAACATTTTGCATGACCTCAATATAAAAATCATAACATAAATAAGTGGTTTAAATGGTTACCATTAGCAACTATGTAAATTTAGTAACAAGTAATTAAATGCTAAGGCAACGATACACCACTTCTATACCGTACACAAAGAATCAGGGAAATGTCCAGAATGAGAAAATGCTAGACCACCCCATTTTTTAAAACTCAAAATCCTAAAGTTGTGCATAAGAGTCTCATACATTTTATAAATTATTCAATATCATGCATCTTCTCCCTTATTCTAGTCAGCCAGGAGAACCACGCTGCGCAGAACATTGGAAGGGCCTCTTTTTGCCAGTACAAAACTAGGAGAAGAGAGGCCATTTTAGACATGGTCTGTACCCATTGTGTTGTTGAAGGAATGAGAGCAGTCTTCCACGTAAGCAGGATTAGTCTTTTATCTTCTAACGCCACTGTATATGAGTGTTTTATACTGTAAACTATCTGACATTAACAGAGAAGAGTCTTCCAACAACCAGAAATGAGGAGAGCTGATTAGGATAGTGTTTAAATCTTGTTCTAACCTATTAATGATAGAATTCTACCAATCATGAACTAGAGAACAGCCCCAGAGAATATGAAAAAGGGTCCCCAAATCCATGTCACACCTCCAGCAGACCTCCAAAGTGGATAGAATCATCAGAGCCAGTTTAACTAGTGACCTATACCATCTGCTCAAAATCTTCTTCTGAATGATTTGTAATTTTGGGTCTGGGAAGCTCGATGTGCCTCAGCCCAGCAATTAGACCACACACCAGTTTCCAAGAGTTCCTGTAACTCATTTGCCCATTTCATCCAATGGGAGTCTCAAATGGGAAGATATCTATATTGAAGGGTCTTGTAAAGAGCACTGGTGTGTCCTGAGGATAATTGATGCTATATTTGTAAGTGTTTAGTTAATTCTGTATGTACTAGTGTATGACCCTTCATAAACCATGGTGACAAGGCATGATGTATCTGAATGTATCGCCACAAATCCCAAGCATGTAACGAACAGTCAGACTGAATCTGGTGGAAAGACCGAAGCAACACAGTAGCTGGGTTGGCAAGATGGCCTACTAACTGGATCCACTTGGAAGCCCAAGTAGGCCACATTATTGGAGAGCCTCCTATCTGTATCTTGGAATTGTACTGCTCTTTAATGTTTCTGCTAGTATAGCAGACATGACACCTAAAAAAATTAGATTACACAGCACCCATTCATATTGGCCATAATAATTCTACATCGCACCTCTCAATACAGTACTTTTTTATGAGAAATGGTCACTGCTCACTCTCCTGTGTGAGCACAATAGGAACTGGTGGTGGTGGTATAGTCTTGTGGTTAAAGCATAGAGCGGTGAATCTGGAAATGCAGTAGCCTCAGGTTTTTATCCTATGATCACCACTTTACAACATACAAAATACTTGAAAAATAAGACCAAGGGCCCATCTTGTTTGTCTACTACCATGTCAATCAGATAGCTGCAGCACCAACCATTAGGTAAGAAATAGGACACCTTAGTGACCCCCCCTCTTCTGAATGGCTTAAATACTGTACCCAGTAATGTTATTCTTAATAAGGACAGATTTACCATCAGTTTAAAAAATTCAACACTTAAGCAATAATGACTGTGAAGCTGGTTATTTTTGAGGGATTAAAGATCAGTTTGGGGATGGGTGACCCGTTGCACAGCCACAGGCCACTTCCTTCCAGCTAGTCATTAATCCAATAAAATGACCACCTTCAAGGTTGATATTGTGATTATAAGTCTAATCATAATAACAACCTTTATTGCTGCCATTTTGTTTTTTATTTACTTTGGCTTTTGGGTGGAGTGGCGTGAACTGTGCATGCCATAGAGAGTTAGTTGGCAGCCGGATCTGTCATTTCTAAAATGTTAATGACTGATCTAGAAGACAATCATGAGACTTGCTAGGCTCATGAATATTTAATTAGACTTATAATGCTCATTTGTATTGCTTGTTAAGGGAGATTGTTCCATAGGTTTACCACTCTTTGGATGACAAAATAGGAGTGGGTGCAATTTATGCTGACAAAATGGCAGATAAGATTTCATATGTGAAATCTCAGGTGCTGACAAGATTTTATATGTGAAGTCACCTAACTGGCTGAAAATATCAAGGGGCACAAGCAACCCCCCTCCTCCATCCACACTGGATCAGTTAGTTCTTGGGGGGGGGGGGAAATCCCGCTAAACCCCATTTGTAACCCAATCCAGCACCTACCATTACTTGTACTAGTCTGCTATTACTACTACTACTCCCCCAATAATGGTAAATTAAGTGCTAATGAGATTTCAATTTCAGATTATGATGTCAAACTCTTGTCTGCTGCCATCAAAATCTCTTTGGCCTTTTCTTTGTTAAATGTTTTTATTAAAGTGAGGAAGCAGTAACAAAGTTACATGCAGTTGACTGGGTAACAAGATAAAGTGACAATAACAGTATACAGAGAAAATATGATACTGATGAGTGTACACCATGCAATATTGTAAATGAAATAGAGAGAAAATGCACTGAGAGAGTAAATTCACAGACGAGCTTTGTAACTCTAACAGAATGAAACCTTCCTGTGATGTAAAACATCTGGGAATGCAGGGTTATGGCTGCTACACATGGAGGGATTCTAGTTACAAAGGGAAGATACCGTTATCAATTGCTATAATCAAAGGTTCCCAATTTTTCAAAAAGAGATTGGTTAACCCATTGGAAGTCAGTTGTATCTTTTCTAGACTTAGACAAGTTTTCAAGTTGAGGGCCCACTGTTGACATGTGGGGGGGGGGGCTTGTCGACATCTGATTTTGGGTGACTGTTTTCCAAGCTGAAACTAAGTTGGGAGACTATAGTGGCGTGTTACCGCCTTTCCGAAGGTAATATGGGTCAGGCCCTAACTGGACCTCTAGTGGGGACTTAGAAGGAACATACCCTAGTACTCTCCCGTAACATTTGGACAAATTAGGACCATATGCAGAAAATCAGCTTCTTCAGATGACACACTTGGGGCATTCACCATGACTCTCTGGGTTAATAGCGTGTAATTTTCTTGGGGTGATATATGCCCTGTACATAAAATTAAGTTGTATTTGTCTCCATTTATTGCTACAAGAGCAAGTTTGGAAGTGTCTGGCCACAATGATGCAAGTAGCTGAATCAAGTTTAGTGAAGAGATCCTGCTGCCATTTGATCCTGATGTCTGCCACAGGTGAACCATCACTCCCCTGAAGAGTACAGTAGAAAATCGTTAGGGGCTGGTTACAGGCCTGGGGTCTGTAAAGCTCCTCTTCAAATGGAGAGGGGTTGGCCCAGCCTGATTTACTGTTCAAACTATTACCCAGCCTGCGCCATGAAGTCAGATTCTTCAGTCCTTTTGTTGGCATACATTTTACCCGAGCCAAAAAATGCTTCCTTGTTTTACCCCTCTCTTTCCTCTCTAAATGTAGGCATGCTGTCTAGTTCTAGTACCCATGAACAACTTGCAAATGTTGCCTGTATTCATCTATCCAATACTTTTAGAATTTTAAAAACAATAGTCATGTTTCCACTTAGCCTTTTTCCCCCATGGAAAAATAAACCTATTCTGTCAAAGTGTTCCCCAAACTTAATTTATTCATTCCCTTAAAAATGTAATTCATGCTTTACTGCACCCTTTGAATTGTCACAATATTCTCTGTATACTGTGGTCACCAGAGATCAACACAGTACTCCAAGTATTGCCTTACCAGTGCTCTATGAAGAGGCAGAATCACTTCACTTCACTTTAATAGCATGCCATGTCTCTTTTTAATGCAGTTCTGCACTCAATGTGCCTTAACCAGTGCTCCTGCACATTGCAGCTTTAGCCATCATCAAGGATGACCTCCAGGTTCTTTTCATCATCTGTTGCAGCTATTTGTTTTCTATTTAAATAGCACCTCCAATCTGAAGTTTCTGGATCTAAGAGATGGACAGTACACTTTCTGCATTGAATTATATTTGCCACTTGTTGGCACACTTCCATTACATTTAAGTCCCTTTGCAGACTGTCTTCCTTTCCTCAGAGTCTAGCACTCTTGCTATGTCCATGTGCTCCACAAACTGTGTTATGCTACTTCAGACCCCTAACTCTGGGTCATCAATATAAACACTGAACAGTACAGGTCCCAACACTGCCCCCTGAGGAATCCCACAACTGACTAACTTCCAGTCTGATGTTGTCTCATGTACCTCTGTCAGCTATATCCATTGTGCTAATATCCTATAATGCTTTACTGAGCTCTAAGTAGATAAAATCAACTGCCTTTCCCCATCTAGTTCCTTTGTAACTTTCTCAGAAATGGCAAACAAGTTAGATTGGCATGATCACCTCTTTGAAATATTTTGTTGATTCTTTTTTTGATAGCTGAAATTTATCCAGATGTTCCATAATCCAATCCTTCATTATCAACCCAATACTTTTAAGTGTTTAATACATTACTTATTGTGTGATCCCCCAGCAAGTCACTTAACTGCCCTGCTTTTAATTCTTTCTGTGCGCCTAACCCCAAACCATTCATTAGCATTTCTGTGTACACCTAGTGGGCCCTATGAATCAAGGTGCACAAAGCACATGGAAAAGTGCCATAAATGCAGTGCACAGCTATGCAGTGTGCAAGGCAGATGCAATATGAGGTATGAAGGACTGGGCACGGAGGTGCACTGGACATTGAAGGCAGAATGATGGGGGCATGTAGCAGCCCATGCAAGCCACGCAGGCAGGGATTAGGATACGCAGACCCTTTCTGTGACCTCACCATGAATGGGCATGTGGATCACCCCATGTACAGACATAGAAGTGAATCCTGTGAAGGTACACAACACGCAGGTGATGGCAGAGAATGGGAAGGCTGTGGAGGACACCCCACTTCAACCATCAATACATGTGGGTGCAGCACAAAGAGGAGAGCAGCACCGCGGTTGGGCCCACACCCGAGGTGGCACCTGTCTCTGCACACCAAGCTTCACTATTGGCCAGGTGTCATCCATGGTCTCCAATATAAGGACCCACTACACCACACTGTATGGGGCATGAGCCCTGTCCATGGCCCTGGAGGTCAAGGTACGCCTGTGACTGGATATACAGGCCAGCGTGAATGCTACCAGCCCACAGGCACATACACTGTCAGCCATAAAACATAAGTGCCGTGACCTCTGTGTACTGGTGAAGAAGCAGCTCACTGCGGGTACATGAGCATGCCTGGGCACAGGCGGGGGGTCCCCACAGTATAGACACCACACAGACCCTAGTGGAGAGGATGATAGCAGACACCCTCACAGAGATGGGTCTCCTGGTGAGGTGGATGGCATCGAAACCCTGGTAGGTAATACGCCATGAGTAAGGGATGGTGACTGGCAGTAATGGACCCAATGCACATATGAACCGCCCCTTGTTCAACACTACAGACCCCAGCATAGAGGGATACACCACCACAGGTACAACAGGTCCCAGATAGGATGATATGGCACAGCAGGCTGGAGGCGGGTACAACGCAGAGGAGAAGTATGGCACAGGTATTTATTTTATTTATTTATTTATTGAGGATTCGGAAAATACCTTTGAGTCAAAGACTCTTTTTTAAAGGTTCCATGTCAGTACAGGTACACGCAGTAGGAGAACAGTTCAGAGCAAATATAAAAACACTAACACAAGCAAGTAAGACGCAATTACAATAATGCATTAAATGACTAACATGTTAGATATTGGTTATACTTGGCGCTAGGCACAAGTCCAGGGAACATATGGAAACTCCTGTGTTGGGCTAACAAAGAGAGGTTCTAGAGTGATGTGGGGGACCAGAGGCTGTGGTCAATTGATATTGGGAGGAGGACTGGTTCGGTTGCAGTCATAGAGATTTGTGGACTATAGGTGGTTCCTAAGGAGGGTTTTGTAGGGGCCTAGTCTATTCAGGTTTGTGAGGGCATTTGGTAGGCTATTTACCCAGGTTGGGTCACGGTAACTGAAGGACCTTTGAAATTGGGAGGTGGGGCATCGGGGGACTACGAGGAGTTGCCTGCTTGCACTATAGGTGTGCTGCTGTGTTGCAGTTTGTTATATTAGAGGGGAGAGTCCAGCAGGGGCAAGGCTGAGTGAAATCTTTTTGGCCATGAGGTAAGTGTTATATCTGATACGGTTATCTAGGTTAAGCCAACTTGTGGCACTGTAAAGAGAACACGTGTGGATTTGATGATCGCAGTCCAGGATGAGGTGGCAGGCTTTGTTGAAGGAAAGCCAAAGTCTGGATAAGGCCAAGGAGCTGGTAGCGCTATAGATAAGAATGCCATAGTCTAGGAGGGAGAGGACTGAGGAGGAGACCACAAGGCGAAGGGCATCAGGAGTGAGACAGTGTTTAAACCTGTAGAGGATGCTCAGCCGGATGTTGAGGGCTGTAGATAGTAGGTGAATGTGGAGGTGGAAATTGAGGGCTGGGTCAAGAGTGACTCCCAGGTATTTAAAGGAGTCCACTTGCTCAAGAGGGGTCTGGCTGGCTGTTAGTAGTGGAGAACAGCAGTTCTTCTTGGGGCTGAGTGGGTGAGAGAAGTACATAACTTTAGTCTTTTTATAGTTTAGTATGAGGAACTGTGAGGTGAACCACTTTTCGCCATCGCTGAATGAGGATTGAAGAGAGAGGTGGAGTTGAGTGTGATCATGGTTGGAGGAGTACAGGACAGCATCGTCTGCATAGAGAAGAATGTTGCCTGAACAGCACTGGGGAGGGAGTTGAGAAAGAGGCTGAATAACAAAGGTCCAAGGATAGACCTCTGCAGGACACCAGAGTGGACAGGCAGTTTGCCGGATAAGGTGGTTACAATTTTGACTTGCTGTGAGCGGTCTGCCAGATAGTCAGAGAACCAGCAGAGGGCATTGTGAGAGACCATGTTTGGAGAGGGTAGTTAGTTGGAGGGAGTGGTTGACGGTGTCAAACACTTTTGTGAGGTCGAGGAAGACTGCTCTGGAGAGCTGTCCTCTGTTGATGGCCGTATGGAGGTGGGTGGTGAACTTGAGAAGAGCGGTCATCGTGCTGTGTCCCTTGCAGAAACCAGGTTGCTGGTGGCAAAGTATTTTGTGTTTGATTAGGTAGTCAGTGAGCTGATCAGAGACTATATGCTCTAGGGCTTTAGATGGGGGGAAGAATAGATATAGGGCAGTAGTTGCTATTGGATGTACGGTCTCCATTCTTAAATATGGGGGTGATGGAGGCAGATTTCCAGCATGAGGGGAATTTCCTGAGTCATAGAGATCAGTTAATAATGTGAGTTAGGGGGATTAGCACCTCAGAAAGGGTGAGCCGGAGAAGTCTCAAGTCTAAGGAGTCACTACGGTATAGTGAGTGGCTTAAGGCTTTTTTAAGGTATGGCTCTGCAGATTTAGGGGTGATGCAACAGAGGTGAAATGGAGGATGTGTAGTGGGGGAGGAAGTGTAGGAGTCAGGGGGTGGGTCAAAGAAGTGGCTAGGGAGGACATGGCTGAGGTCAGTGAAGGCATGATTAAATGCAATGCAATCCAGGAGGGATCAGAGGTCAGGCCCTCTTCAACCAGGATTTGCGTGGGGGCAGGGTTGTGGGCTTTGCTGTAGATGTCCTTAATATTGTTCCAGAATTTGTACCCCACACCCCAGGTAGAGGTTAGGGCAGATTTGTAGAACTCTGCTTTGGCTTTGCGCAGAGCCTGAGTACATTGGTTACGGGCCTCTCGGTATTTCTGTCTATCTGATGGCAGTCCAGTCGCATTGGAGAGGTGCCATAGGAAATCTCTAGACCACATCAGGGCCAGTAGATGATCTGATATCCATGAAGCATGGTTGCCTTTGACCATCCTTTTGGTCAAAGGGGTGAACATATCACAGATAGCATTATATGAGTGAATGAAAAGGTATAGAGCTCTGTCAGGGTCAAGAACATTAGTTATGAATGACCAATCCATTGTACTAAGGTGGGTTTTTATGAGTTTAAGTTTACCAGGGTCAAGTTTGTGTCATAAGATCATTTGTGGAGGGGATTTGGGTGTCTTACACATATAGGAGCAGAGGACAGGGAAGTTGTCACTAAACACATCTGGGAGAATAATAGTGCTGGAGATTTTGTGTGGGTGGTTTGTGAAGACTAGGACCCGCAGGAGGAGGACCCAGAGCACTGGTTTAGTCGGGTAGGTGAAGTGACTATTTGTGTGAGGTCATGGGCTGTGCTGCATCAATGAATGTGGCAGCTGCCTTGGCTAGCCAGTTGATATTGCAGTCCCCCAGAATAATTTTTTCATTTTGAGGGGGGGTAGGGTGGCAAGACAGGACAGGAGAGAATGAAAAGTCACCTTTTGGTCTGTTGGAGGAATGTGTATAGCAGTGATGAGCAGCGGGGTATGGGAGTGTCTGATAGTAAGTTTGAGTGTAAGTGCCTGAGGTCCAGGGAGAAGGTGGGGAGGGGGGAGTAGGTGAACATTCAGTGTGTCCTTGGTGTATAGGGCACATCCCCCCCCCTTGCTGACCCCGCCAGTCAGCATGGAAAACATTATACCAAGGAGGAAGACCGATGAGTCCGGGATATGGGGGGAGAGCCAGGTTTCACCTACGGCAATGACATCAGGTTGATGCTGAAGGACCCATCCCTGGTAGCAGTCCCATTTTTTTAGTAGGCTGGAGATGTTTAGGGAGGCAATATGTAAACTACCTGTAGGGGATGGTGTGGGCATGGAGGTTGTGTGGGGCCCGGGGTTAGGGTGTATATTTCCAGACATAAGGAGTAAGAGGAGGAGAGACCTGAGGATAGAATTCCAGGCCAGTTTTTTGGGGCAATGCAACTTGAGAGCTGGGAACATTTTAGTGGTAGAAAGTGTGGTAATGGGGAGGGTAAGTATGTAGGGGGATGCCTGGATAAGGAATTGCAGTGTAGGGGGGATGTCAGGATAGGGAGATGAGAGTGGGATGGCAGAGGGGTGCTGGGTTCCAGTCACCCATTCCTTGTTGCGGCAGGGTACTGAAGGAAGAGGTTTCCTGTGCAGTATAATACTTGCCTAGTTGTTGGAAAAATTATCACGTTAGGTGTGGCGGGATATTTAGAAGAATAATTCTGACAGGCGGGCATCAATAGGTTGTTGACAAAGTTTGGGAGATTTACAGGACAGATAGAGGAGGGAGGTATCAGTACAGAAAAGAGCAGTGTGAGTATGGGGGCTGAGAGAAACATAGTAGCTAAGTAGTGGGAGGAGGATTAGTGAGAAGCCAGTCAGGGGAGAGGAACCTGCTTCTAGTGGCGAGTGTGTATAATCTGCAAGTGGAGAAGTAGGCTGATTGGTTCAGAGCCACGTCCTACTCCCTATATAAGGGAGAGTTGAGCAAGGGTGGTGGGGAGCTGATGTGGAGTGTCAGTGGGGTAAATTCAGCAACATGTGCTCCAGCAACAGAGCTCCTGTGTGTGGCATTGCCGTACCTTTTGCTCGTTGGGGGTGGAGGAGGGAAACAGCTCCGTGGTCCTCACGACCTCCGTGTGGACCCTGGCAGGATCCGGTGGTAACTGTGAAAAAAGGAAGAACAGGTAAGAATATTTATAGGTAGGAGGAGGAGGGGGGAGCAGATTCAGTAGCAAACTGGCAGGGGAAGACTCGTTAGGCAGAGAGGCTACGTGTCCTGAACTTGTTAAAAGCCTTACTAAGAGTCCTCAAGTTATATTTAAGTAGTAATTACTTTGTTTCAACAGCGCATCTACTTACTAAACAGTATTACACCGGTGCGGCTACACCACAAACACCAACATCCAGGATGCCACTGTCACAGCTGTAATAACATCCCCGTTCCACTCACAGGTACCGGGCAGGTGCCCAAGCAGTGGCTAGAGATGGATGCTGACATAGACAGCACAAAGGTATGGATGCCTGAGGGGTTGAAGGAGCCAGACAAGGAGGAGGAGAAGGATGGCAGGGGATGCACCCAAGAGGGATGGCCTGAGCCATGCTGACAGGAAAGCCCCACAGAGCACAGTCTGGTGGGCACAAGTGACAGGGGTGGTCCAGAGCCAGCATGCCATGCCCTCAGGAGCATGGGCAAGATACCAGCAGGAAGCACAGCAGACAGTGGGGACATGGGCCCATCTGCATGGGCCAGGTCCTGACCAGGGCCAGCGCATGGCAGGGGTCTCATGGGGACATACTATGCAGAACTGCATTGACTGTAGCAGAACAGACTGGAGGTCCAGAACCGTAACACACTGGCAATGCTATGACTGACTGAGGAGGTACGTAACATGATGCACAGTACTGACAGGCTGGGCAACCTCCTGTGCTGGCTGGTGGACCACCATGAAGCAGGTACTGCATCATGCCTCCAGTCTGCCATCTGGTTATGCTGCATGTCTGTGCCCACACCCCAGATGCATACACCTCTAGACACGGGCGGCACTGTCCATGATGACTGGGTCCCTGTCATGCCGCCCAGTGCCATGGACAGCACCCTGGATGCAGGGTCTCCTGGTGCATGCATGGAGCTGTGGCACACACAGGAAACATTGTGCAGTGACACAGAGGAACACATTTCAAGCCCTCCACTGGGTGCATCCCATGAACAGATGGACAGTTGCAGCATTACACAAGATGAGGGGACATAGGGGCAGCAAACAGTGACAGTACCTTCCACTGCGTGCCTCAAGGGCAATGTGCCCACACAGGGGCCACCACGGAGACGGGGAACATGGTCATCAGCTCGGCTACTGCAGAAGCCCTATGAAAGGAAAGGACAGTGACAATGTACATATGACACACATATATAGCACAAGCACTGTGCTGCACCACTCAGCACACTACACGCCACACAGCACCATGCACAGCACACCACTGCGTGGCCACCCACCAGCACAGCAGCATGCCAACCCCAACACACACAGCTATACACCAGCCATAGTACTACTCCCCTTGGCATGCTGTACCACAACACACCCTATGACCCCCCAGACATGCCCCACCACCCCTGGTATAGCACCACACATGCAATCCATCCCTCGACCACCCACCATGCAAGTGGCTTCACCCCCTCCACAGGTGGGTGCCCCAGGACATGGCATCATTATCATGTGCCCACACTCACTACTGTCCACCGCACAACATACGCCACCACCATGCTGCCCATCTCCACAACACACGCAGATGCCATTGCGACACCCACAAGCAAACGATGGAGTGTGCCATACCCATGACACCTACGCACTGCCCACCACCCTGCAGGTCAACATCCCTAATGGCAAAATGTGTCCTTTACTAGGGCTTTACATGCTGCATGACCAGACAGTATCTCCTGTCCTGGTAATTGATGCCTGTTGTCCGCCTCCTGCACTGCACATGATGTGGGTCATCTGGCATGGATACGTTCCATTGCATGGTGATATTATGGAGCATGGTGCTTATGGTGAACACCTTGCATGCCTTTCTCAGTGCCAGCTTTATTGTCCCACCTGTATGGTCCAAACATTGGAATCTCATCTTCAGTAGCCCTATCATCTTCTTTTCTTTTTTAACTCTTTTTCCCTCTGGTTCACAGACTGAGGAGCCTCTCTCAGGCATCCAGTCAAAATCCTTCCCCTTCCCAAGTCCACCTGTTTGAGCCTCCTCTATCCCCCCCTCACCTCGCAGCTGATCCCCCCAGCTTAACCCCTCTGGGGTGGGGCCACCTCTCCTCATTGGGTGCACTTACAGACATCAATCCCAGCTGCTTGGTGAGGGCCCGGGCGGAGGAACTGAAAGGCCATCCAGGACAGACCCGGCAGTGGGCATGGGGGCTGGTGCCATCACCTACCCCAAGGTCCGGGTTTTTCCTTGTTCTGCGATCCCCCTTCCTGTGTGCGGCTCACGCCCAATGCTCTGGTGCACAACAGCCATGCCTGCATCAGCCATGCTTAAACCATGCTGCCCAGCATGCTGCAGTGTCCCCTCGGTCTCCACCTGGGGTCGCTGGCATGCTGGGCCGTCCACATCCCTACCTCCCAGGGAGAAGAGCACCACAAGCGTACTCACTCCACAACCTTCCCCTGTCAACCCCCGGTGCCCGAGCCTGCTCCTGAACTCTGATCTCTGGCATGGTGCGAGGTGTGGCGTACAGTGCCTCAACCCTCAGCACTACTGGGCCAGCACCCTATCATCTTCTTGAGGACAGCCCATGTCTTTTTGTGTACATTGTTGTACACTGCCTCCACAGCATTATGTGGCTCCAAGAATGGTGTCATCAGGTACGGCCTCAGTGGGTATCCAATGTCACCTATGCAGGGGGACAAAACAACACACAATTAGGTGATGCTGGCATGGGCATTCATGGCAGTGAACATAGTGCCACCGTATACTCACCCAACAGCCATCCCTCAATGCATCAGTGAGCTAGGAGTTTGCCCAACTGTGAGCCATCTATAATATAGGAGTCATGGTAGGATCCCAGGTACCTGGCACATACATTTGTGAATGTGCCCTCAGTGTGACACACCACTTGACAGTTCACACTATGGAACCCCTTTATGTTCTGGTATACCTCCTCATGTTCGGTCGGGGACATGATCCTTATATGTGTGCAGTCTACCACACCAATAACATTCAGCATGACATGCATGGCATAGAATACCTGTTTCTTTCCATGGAGTCAGCCTCATCTGTGGGGAATCATATGTGGTCATGCACATGGCACTGAAAGGTGTCCATTACCTGCACTATGGCCCTGGACAGGGAGGACTGGCTGATGTCGACAACATCACTGGTCACCCTCTGGAGCGATCCTGTTGCATAGCACAGCAGTGCACAAAGCATGTTTAGCTCCACTGACATTGCCCTGGTCTACCCTTCCCATAGTGTAATAGTGTCACGGACCATGTTGCACAACTGTTGCATGGTGTGCTGGTCCAATCTGAAGCACTCAATGCAATGCGTGTCCCTAAAGGTCATTGTGTCCAGCCATTCTCATGCTGCATCCCACAGGAGGACATTTGCAAGTAGACCTGGGCACATCCTGCTATGTCCTTACGGATACCTGTCCACTTGTGCTTGCCTGAAATGAAGCCTTTTCTCCATGCCTGATTACTGGTATGTCCCTTTGACTGTGTGCGTGGGACCCCTATGCATGCTGATGGAACACCATACCAGCATCACACGTGCACACCCAACTTGCAGATGCTTTGCTTGTGGTGGTGGCTGCATTGGTGCTGGTTTACCTAAGTGCTCCAGAGGCTGGGCTACTGTGTGCATACCCAAAGAAGATCAGGCAGGTGTCACAGGACTGCTACCTCGATGCATCACACTGAGGTCACCTGAAGCAGTTGACTGTACCTGTCCAGGTGAGTACCGTGCATACTGTGTGGGGGGTGGTGCAGTGCTGAGGCAGTGGTCCACTTATAACTGATGACTGTGCTATTGTTCTGTGTCCTGCAGGATTGTCTAGGACTTCCAGACAGGATGGTTCTCACATGACTGGAACAGCAGGATGGGGCTACCTGTGAAGTGGTGACACCCCCAGGACAGTGGCGCTGGAGGAGGGAGGACCCTGACTTCTTTGCCCTGGGGGTTGGCTCAGAGGACATCTGGTATAAATGAAGAATGGGGAGAAGTGGCATGTGAAGTCACCCTTAAATGTAGGTGGACCTCCCTGTATCACACTTGTGTATGTTCACAGTGCCAATTGGTGCCATCACAGTGCTCCTGCTCATGACTGTCCTCTGTTTGTTGTTCTTTCACTGCAGAGCTACAGAGGGCCACTCTGTCATCTGGTGCAGGTGCCATGGGGCCCACCTGGGGAGAGCCAGGTCTCCGAGGAGGAGGGGGGAGGAGGATTAGAGTGTTGCCCCTGTGCAGTACACCATGGCAGGGATGCAGGTGTGGACTTAGGTGCCATACTTATGCTCATTTATGAACCTCTTATAGTGTTTCTGATTGTTGTTCATCAGACCACATGTTTGATGCCTGTTGCCAGGGACGTTGTTCTCTACATTTGTGTTCTGCATTTTGTCACTTCTATGAATAAATTTCAATGCCGTTGGCCACCTGTTTGGTTTCCTGTCTTCTGCATGGGGTTTCAAATGCAACGGAGGGCAGGGGCATGTGTAGGGTCTGCCATGGTGGCATGGTGGTGTGTGCTGTGTGCCTCATGGGGGACCTGTGTGGTGCTGTCCTGGACATGTGGTGTGGGGGGAACATATGGCAGTGCCCTTACCGCATGACCTCCTGCCCTACAACATATTGCCATGGTGTGCAGCTGTGGGGGGGGGGCTGATCAGTGGCACTCCATCACCCCAGACTGCGGCTGCCAAGGGCTGCATGAGTTGCATTCCCCTCCAGATGTGTTGGGAGATGTCTGTTTCTATTGCTGGCAGGATGAGTCCTGTCTGGCTTGTGCTACTGGTCTCCCTATGCTGTGTGGGACAATGGTGTGGTGTCCTGTGCTTAGTATCTGCATATTGGAGGCACACCATGCCGCAATCACCAGGTCTGCATTGTGCCCCTACTGGGTGTGACTGGCACGTGGTGGCATGTCACATTGCACTACTGCATATATGCACATTCTGTGTGCACACTTCCAGTGCCTCTGTGGCATCCTGTCCTGTTGTGGGTGCCACTGGCATCTCTGCATGCAGACACTTAAGGAGTCCTCCAGCAGTAGTAGTTGTCCACACCTCTGCCCATGCACGTGGGCATCATAACTGCCATCCTGCATGCGCATTGAGCCTGCTGCATTTACCACTATGTAGAGATGCCCCCACACATGCATGGCATACTGCAGCCATGCTATTGCACATGGGATGCCTGCACGTGTTGTAATGCGAGCTTCATGTATGCCTATCCTGCATGCCACACTGTTGTACAGTATGTCCTAACACACATGTATTACATGCTCCCGCGTGGGGCTGTACCACTGCTGCATAGTGCTAAATGAGTGTTGACAGCTCTTCATAGATTGTAAGGTGCTTTGAGATGCAGTGTGCATGAAAGGCACTGTATAAAACCAAACTCCTTTCATTTACCTCTAAGAACAGTCTTATAAATAGGGTCCAGCACCTTAAATGTTTACTATCATGTGGAGATACCTAAAGTAGGCAACTCAAATTGGGTGTATGATTAGGAAAGCCATGAACAAATTACAGTACGTTGCAATTTATGAGGAAAAATCACACAACAAATTGAAAACGAAAACGCCAGTGTTTCTGCTAACATCAGTTCTAAGAACCTTGTAAATGTCAAGCCTGCACGTTCATTCCACAGTAAGACAAATAATGTAATTAAAGCTAAGTATCTCTCTTTCATTAACATGTTTAATATCCTTTGAAACTACATAAATCACCAGGACAAGCAGAATCAACAATTATGGGATAGCAAACCTCTTAAGCTTTCATCACTCAAATTAGTGACATTGACCCTTAAAATGTTTGGAAAACTAATAGAAATTGGGCCTTATCTCCTGATCATGAGCACATCTTCTATAATAAGGTTAGTGCTTTGACATATACAAAGCCTACTGTTGATTAAGTACTGTACCCTGGAATGATATACAGTTCTGCTTACAAGTCTCATGGCAGGATGTTTGGAGGAAAGGATGGAGGCACAACTCCCAGTTTTGAACTGCTTTTGCATCCTTCCAGCTGCAACAAAACTCCCTTGCTGTCTTTCTAAGTGCCAGATAAATTTACAAAAGGTGTCATTATTTGTGACAACATACATCAGAAAATGGATGCATGCAACACTTTTGTGATGCAGATGGCACCTAAACTGCCACAAATCATGCCAAGTGTCTACAAAAGTTGAACTACCTAGTAGTCTAACATTTGGGTACAGTTGGCCAAAAGGACCAGATGTGTGATGCAAGTCAGTAGGACAGCTTTGAAAAGCCTGCTTATGGTGTATAATGGGTGACAGTAGGATCTAGGTAGAGTGTAAAGTGGATCCTATGATGTTCAGAATAACAGCTCTGTGTTTTTACCCCTAGACCAGACTGAAAATTACAAGAAGAGATGCTACTACAATGAATGTACCATGTCAGATTTCTAAATAACTGTTTTTGCAATTTATCTTATCTTTATTTTGCCAGGTAATTATGCTGTACTAAACACATATTGGTATCTGTATTGATCAATATTATATGAATATTGACTGGAGTTAAGGAATATTGTGGGAAAATATTGACCTGAGGGATGAATGATTGACTGACAATATATTGCCCGAAGCATGGCCCAAAGCCGAAAGCTAAGGGCAATATGACTTTTGAAGGTCAGTAGTTCTTCCTAAGGGGGATATGATTTACACACAATACTCTGAAGGAATTCTGGTCAATAACTGCTTTATTAAGCCTTGCTTGAATTTCTTTACAATGTTGAAGGATACTGCTTGTTTGGGCTTGACCCATGTCATGCTAGCTGTTAGTGTTTTACTCATATGTCCTGACATGCTTATATCCTCTATTTAAAAACCGTTCCCCCTGGGGAGTATCTGCTCCCTTCTGGCCTGACAAAGTGGAAGTTTTTTTACCAGTGATCTTGGCCACCTCAATGCTCCTTTGCTGGGAGCTTTACCTAAGCCCCTAACCGTTTAAAATATGTTGCAAAAGTGCCCTCCTGGGTTTTCCAGCTACCGTGGGTGTGGTGGCTCCTGACTTATACACTTCAGCTCCTCTGGCCACTGGCACTGTTACCTACCTCTATCAAGTACAGATTCATGTTTGCCTGTGTGCCTGCATGGGACAAAACTGGGCAATAGTTTCTCAACTGCCTATTTTCTATAAAGTATTACATACCATTGTCTAATGATGGAGGCAATAGTGTGGTTATTTCTGGTCATGTGACAAGAATTGGACCAATCAGGGAGACACATCAAAGTCCAAGGTTTAATAAGTAGATTTATTGACTTAATAGACAAATATTCACTGAGGCACGGACAAGGGCAATATTTGTCCTGAGGTCAGAAAACCATTATTGTAACAGTAAAAACAAAAGTATAAATATACACTGCATCAACATTATGCATATTTTATGTTTTCATTGCCCCAATGCATGTAATTATGTACCTTTCTATCACCTATGTTTCTGCCCTCCTGGGACCCTTCCAGAACTGAAGTGGCTCCATACACAGTCACAAAAAATGTGGCAGGGTAAATAGGGCAAACAGACACTCCATATTCCCACTATCACTTTTATGCAATGTAAAATGCTGGAGCACACTGGCAGGGGGAGCCCCGCCTATAAAATTGTTGCTCAACACTAGTTGATACAGATGCTAGTGGGCACAGCCCTCCATTTTGAAATAAGAAGAAATAATCGAGAAACCTAGCTGGCTGAGAGACATAGAACTCAAGTCTGATATCCCAGCATAACCACACAGGAACAAGACCCACAACCTGTTTACCTAAAACATTACCCACAGAATCACTACGCTGCCCATTTGGTATGCAATGCTCAAACCAAATATGATTATCCTTCCATCAGTTCCCTTATTGTTTCAATGAAGAAAAAGCACAGCAACATTTTAAAACTCCCTCCAGCTGAACATACAAAACAAGAATTCCAACTTCAGACCTGTCCCCTGTCTGTATCTCACCTCTGTGTCATAGTAAACCCTGCACCATGGTAAATTAATTTCTCTCCTCCTCACTCAGGTCAGCCATCAGGTCCCATTATGCTTTCTTGTTCTTCACTGAGCTGCAAGCCATTGAGCTTCCAGCTGCCCCTTCTCCCCTTCCACACTAGCCACTGATGAAACTGAAACCACTTTCTATGCTCTGTAATGTTGCTGTAGCAAATGCCTACCCACACAATTAAAGTAGCACTGTGATGAAACATATGCAACCAACCCAACTGCTGCTGACTGCAACTCACAGTTGGAGACATTACCTGAGATGATGGGTGATCTGTGCAAATGCCAGTAACCTAGTATCACTGACGTGTGCCATACTGCATAGGACACCACCACATACAGTGTTGCCCTTACTTCCAGCAACATTGCATTGCCATGCATAGCACAACCCTTGCAGCCCCCAGCTTTAGAAATAGCTGCCACCTACTAGCCAAACCAAAAAAACTATTACAGCAAAATAGTTCTAACCAGAAATAAGCTGTTTTTTCTATTACTAATTTTTTTTTGTTACTTTTTTGGTTATGAAATAATAAACTAAATTTCTAACTTTTATAATTTTAATCATCCGATTTCAGATTTAAATGATCCATTTCATAATCATGATAATTCACTCCATTGTGCTGGGAAAATGCCACTTCTCAGTGGTATAAACACTTGGCCTTTAGTCTCATGCTTCAACCCACTTTAGTCATGCCATTATTCCAATGCAACACACACACCATTATGCCTTATTGCTTAGTATGTTAGCCTGCAGTTGCCAACGTGTCTTGCATGGTACAAGTCATAAGACATGGTGCTGTGAATAGTACAATGGTAACATATCACTGCTGCCTGTGCTATCCCCCAAGTACCCAACCCATACCTTATAGCCCACTTCTTGTCTGATGTGTCTGTATCCTCTAGTCAACACTAACAATTTACTGCCCTCCCGTAAATAAAACACTCCAGTGAAAGAACATATTATTTGTTGTCCAGTGTGGTTCCTTTTCCCTAGCTATATCCCTCTTTTGAGCTTTGTGCTGCATAACCCCTTCCCTGTCGTAACTTCTGTTGAAGTTCACAAGCCTACATCCCACTTTATAACTGCTTATAATAGTTCTGACCGTGCAGGTGAACACTCTGGTTTCTGACTAGGGGTACATGGGCCTGCAGGCAGTTATGCGTGGCTCAGTGTCTCATTACCATGCCAGTACCCACAATTCCGTGCCTCTTCTCCCCACAGTCACACTTCATTTAGTGACTTTACAGGGAAAGGCTTGTGACCCTGGGGAAAAAAACAAGATACTTGTGCTTGGGGGTTGGGTCATTTTGTTAATTTAGTGCCAGCATTATGCAATTATATCAGCATGGCTCAGTAGGTAGTTAATTTGCCTTTGAGCAAGAAGCTCGTGGGTTTTAATCCTGCATGGGAATTGAGCTAATAAAATAAATACTGGCACCCGAGTGCACTACTTGGGGATGATGTACTGTAAGGGTGTGCAATCTTTTGGAAGAGATGTAAAACTGAGGTCATATTTGCCTTTTCTGGAGGTTGTTGAGGTGGAAGTTTAAGATTCTGTGGCATTTCATCAGAAAGTGAGGAGGAGTTTTCATGGTATTTCACAGAACTGTCACGGTTTCCTGGCCAAATTTCTCTCATTCACTTAAAATACTACCTACAGCTTAGTCTGGTTTAGTTTCAGTTGGTTTGCATCTGCAGTACCACAGATGAAGTTGAATTATTGTCTAGTCTTTCTCTCCCTCCCAGTCAACAAAAATTAAATAAGTAAATAAATGTGTGAACCCCAGATATTTCATCTGGGAGGGGTATATGTTAGTAAATGAAAATTATAATCAATAAAAGATAGGATTTCATAAAATAGCATATATATATATATATATATATATATATATATATATATGAAGTCACCTGATTAGCTGAAACAAATCACATGACCATGTAATTATTCACCATTGTAAAATGGGTACTAAAAAACTCAAAACCTAATTGATCAAGTAGCATCACCTGAATGATGCTTAAATCTCCTGTTTAAAACACAGTTGGGCAATCAAACTACTTGCCATCTGTGTTTAGAAGTCACATAAAAAATAATATCACTACACATTTCTAAGCCATGTAACAGTTCATAATCATTTACAGTGTTTAGTATTACATAGAGAATAATGGATGGGTCGGAGGTTATAATTAAGCAATAATGCATAACAGGGTGTGATATATCATGGGATATCGTCACGCCTTGTGTGGTTGGGCATGAGGCTGCAGGCCGAGTGCGTCCAACGACCCGGGAAGTGACGATATCTCATGATATACTACACCCTGGAGAGCATTATTGCTATTATGAAGTGGTTTAAATATTTTTTAAAGTAAAAAAAAATAGAAACATTTTAAAAATGTGTTTTGGGGGTGTTGGAGGAATACCTTTAAATAAAATTGTTCCTGGAGGGCTCTGTTCAGCAGGTGGCGCTGTTGGCCATGGCAGAGGAAGTGGAGATCTTGTGACTGGGTGACCCGCTCCTTATCCTTACCATTGCAGTTTTTTTTTTTAAAGTGTTCTCCATTCACAGTGCACTTTATTTTTATTATTTTTGTTCTGGAAATTGGATGCTGAGGACTGGTAAGCTGAGAGAGAGAAGTTGGAGAGGCGAGCCAAAGATGAACAAACAAGACAAAAGGTAGAGTCTTGGTGCAGTTCATTCGGGACTGTTATTGTAAGAGCTACTATCAGAATGGTTTGGAATGTCTGGGACAAGACTGGCAGTTTTTTTCTATGTGGTTAGGATGTAGCTTTCTTTTTGTGGGGGAGCCGTGGTTTGTGTGAGAATGACTACAATGCAAGAGGCTGTCGTTTGTCCTTTTCATAGAAAAAAAAATTATTTGTCCGTTGCTGCCACTCGCATGCTGCTGGATATGTTGCTTTTGCAAGTATTGCTCCCATTGGCTTCAGTTGTGCTGAATTCTGTTGTGTGTGCAGCTGGTGGGAGTTCATTTTTTTTTTTAAATAGCAGCCGACTGGAAGTCTAACTCGCTGCGGACTGCTGGAGATGAAGAAGACTGCATGGTCAGTGAGAAGGCTGGTGGCCGGAGGTTTTCTGAAGCCGTGATGATGTAGCCCGATATCATCCCGGCTTCAAAAACCTCTCAGCCAATCAGCTTCCCATATTTGTGATGTCCAGTTCATAATGAGGATTTTACACCCCCCCCGAGGTGTGAAAAGCCACATAAACCCTGAGAGCGAAGCTCAAGGGGTTTATTAAGGCATCCCACACTGAGGGGTTGTGTAAAATCTGAGTTTTAACCCCCTACTCATCCTTTATTTTATATAATTGCTGGTGCTCATTTTTTCACCACAGTAATTATATAAAATAAAGATAGCCATAGACCAGTCGTGTTTCAGTGTGGTCTGCGACTCCTGACAAAACATGTTTTCTTCCTTTTTTTTTTACTTTGCCAGTCAGCTGCCTTTTTTTTGTTTTAGGTCTTCCCCAAAACACTGCTGGTTTGTTTAATTTACTTACCGCCACTGACTCTGACTGTGGCAAACTGAAGCGGTGGCAAAAAGCTGCATCTGGGAGAAGAAGATCATGACTAGCATATGTTCCCAGCTAGGGAAACTGGGCACAAGTTTCTCATTATAACCAGATGGTTTTAATGACAAAATTACAGCCCAGTTTCCCTATGGCAAAAAATGAACACCAGATATTATATGTTTAAAACACATGTTTTGATGCAACAGTTTATAAACCTTTGCAATGTTTTCATTTTTACAGCACTTTTTTTGTGTATTAGTTTAAACATGCTACTTTATCCTGGAGATCAATGCATTAATGCATTTCTCAGTGTTTTAAGATAAAAATGAAAGAGTATTTCTTAAACCTCAGCGCCTATACCTGTTTCTCATAGTTAAACCGCTTGCATTATCCATTGCATATATCTTTGTCTATCATGCTTCTCATGTTTTGCCATGTTCCTATAAATTGCAATGTCAGCCTGTGCCACTTTGTTACCATCTCAAACCTTGCACCATGAACTATGATACTGTTCTTATTATTTTTCTGTTCATCCAATTTACTTGTAGTACCTGGATCATGCCTAGAGAAGGTGCCTAGCACCAGTGCACCCACCTGGTTATCAGAGAATATATAAGTAAACAAATATTACACCTAAAACTGACTTTTTTGGGGATGCAACATTTAACCCACCTTATAAGTGCAATATCCCATTGGTGCAACATTGAACCCATTTTATAAGTGCAATAACCCACTCCAGGGCATGGGGTTATGATGAATTAATGCGCTTAACCAACCAATAGAACATCAGCCACCCAGTCTCAAAGTTCAGATTAAAAATTCTTCAGTTTGTATTCTCACACCAAGAAAAAATCCCCCAGACCTCACCTGGGAATATATTTGTTCAGGGGAATCTACTTCCACATTCAGGGTCTCAAAATCCTCCACAGAATGTTGTTACTCCCAATGATAACTGAAAAACCCCAACCCTAAAGCCTATATCTCTTTACAAAAAACTAACTCCTATGATAATTTAAAAAACCGGAAACTTATTTATTTGACTAAAACTTATTTCTGGGTGCTTAGGATTTTTTTGCTGTTAAATTCACATAAAGAAATGACTCCTTAGAAACACAGAAACATAGACTCAGTCAGCAGATAAGACCTGATGGCCCACCTAGTGTGCCCTATTTTCCCTGCCTATAGTGTGCGCAGACCCTACTCAGTCTCCGTCTCCCCCCACCCTCCCTATTGCTAAGATACCTCTGTGTCTATACTATGCATTCCTGAACCCTGTTACCATTTGCACCCCACCACCTCCACTGGTAAGCTGTTCCATGGGTCTACCACTGTCTCCATGAGGAAGTGCTTCCTCACATTTCCTCAGAGCCTCTCCCCTTCTAACTTTGTATCATGACCCTTTGTCCTTGAACGTCTTTTTCTGTGGAAAATGCTTCCATCCATTACCTTGTTTTTGCCTGTGAGGTATTTGAATCTCTCTTTCATATCTCCCCTTTTCCTTCTTTCCTCCAGGGAGTTCATGTTAAGTTCCTTGAATCTTACCCCATAAGGCTTTTGATGCAGGCCATGCACCATTTTGGTTGCCCTCCATTGTACTGCCTCCACCCTCTCTATGTCTTTATGGAGGTGGGGCCTTCCTCCCTCCCTCCACTCATCCTCCAGGAGCCTTCTTGTGATTCCTAGGACGAGGTTAAGAACAGCAGGTGACAGAGCATTTAGTGTCACTGCTCCTGTCCTGTGGAATTCGCTTACTCCAGCTGTTAGGGAGGCCCCTTCTGTGGAGGTATTTAAGGCCCACCTCAAGGCCTTCCTGAATAATCAGGCCTTCCTAGACTGAACTTTATAGTCCTTGCTTTTTTCTAGAACTTTTGTTTAGGTCAGCTCTGGCTCTTTAAATCTTTGCTGTTATTGTTTAAGTTAATGTTTATATAAATTTTGTTGGTTTTGTAGATGTTTTGTGTTATGTTTGAGATATTGTTATATATTATATTTTACAGTGCATAATATTGATCTTTTTATTGTTCGGCACCCAGATGGGAGTCTTTTAAATAAAATTTGCCTTGCCTTGCCTCCAGAACTGCAAACAGTACTCGAGTTGCAGCTTAACGAGTGATCTGTATAGGGGTATTATTACCTTCCTTCTTCTGCTGGTGATTCCCCTTCCTATGCAACGCAGCGTTCTTCTAGTATCCCCACTGCTTTGTCACACTGCTTCGCCACCTTCAGATCATCAGAAATGATCACCCCCAGGTCCCTTTCCTGCTTTGTAACTGTTAATACCTCTACTCCCAGTTAGTATGTTGCCCCCAGGATCTTATGCCCCAAGAGTATTATTTTACACTTCTTTACATTAAAACCCAGCTGCCAAGCCCTTGACCATTCTTCCAAATTTTCTAGATCACGTCTCATTTTTCCCTTTCCTCCCGGTGTGTCTACTCTGTTGCAAAATTTTGTGTCATCTGCAAACAGGCATACTTTTCCTTCCAGCCCTTCTGCAATGTCACTGATGAAGACATTGAAGAGGACCGGCCCTAGTATTGATCCCTGTGGTACTCTACTGGACACTTTGTCTACTCTGCAGTGACTGCCATTTACCACCACCCTCTGACTCCTATTGTCCAGCCAATTTTCCACCCATTTTACTACCATAGGACCTTCGCCTAGGCTTTCCAGCTTGCTTAACAGCCTTCTATGTGTAATGGTGTTGAAAGCCTTGCTGAAATCCAGGCAGGCCATGTACACTGCTCCACCTTGATCCACTTCCCTGGTCACCCAGTCAAAGAACTTGATCAGGTTTGTCTGGCAGGACCTCCCTCCTGTGAACACATGCTGCCTCTGATCCTACAGGTCATTGATAACTAAGTATTCCCCAAATATTTCCTTTATTAGTGTTCTATTACCTTGCATACCACTGACTTCAGGCTGATTGGCCAGTAATTTCCTGCCACATCCCTATTTCCACTTTTGTGCAGTGGGACTACATCTGCCCTCCTACAGTCCTCTGGTACCTACTCTGTTTTTAAAGACATGTTGAAAAGGGCTGTCAGAGGTGCAACTAGCTCCTTTTTCAGTTCCCTCAGTATCCTGGGATGCACCCCGTTAGGCCCCATTGCTTTGTCTACTTTTATCTTTGATAGTTCCCTAAGCATTCTTTCTTCTGTAAATGGCTTTGTGTTCCAATCCCTTTATACCCTTGCCCTTTACCCTTGGCCCATTCCCTTCCCCTCCTCCGTAAATGCTGAACAGAAATAGTTGTTTAATAAATCTGCTTTTTGGCGGTCCTCTTCCACACTACACCCTCCTTCCTCTTTCAGTCTTACTGTCCCTCCCTTTGTCTTTTTTCACTTATGTATCTTAAACATGTTTTATCTCCCTTTGTCACTGGCTTGGCAGTCCTTTCCTCTGTCTGTGCCTTTGCACTTCTAACTGCCTTCCCTGCCTCCCTTTGTTTCTCTTGGTAAGTCCCCATCCCCCTTCTTCTGAGTTTTTCTGTATGTTCTAAATGCCCTTTTTTTTTGGTCTTACCTTTTCTGCTATTTCCTTAGACAACCATAGTGGCCTATATTTTCCCTTGCCGTTGCTCACCAGCCTTACACATAGATTTGTAGCTTGCCTAATTCCCTCTTTTATTTTTGCCCACCTTTCCTTGACTCCGCCCAGTTTTCCTATCCCCACCAGGGCTTCCCTCGGGCATTCTCCTATTTTCTTAAAATCTGCTGCCCTGAAGTCCAGGACCCTCACCCCTACGTGATTCGATTCTGACACAGTCCTTACCTCAAACCACACTGTACAGTGGTCACTGTTTCCCTGGTGGTTCCTCACTCTGATGTCAATTATACTGTCCCTGTTTGACAGTACAGAAGTGCCCCTTCACTAGTGGGCTCCAACACTAATTACCTGATGAACACCCCTTGCATGGAGTATAGGATGTACCTACTCCTGGCTGTAACTCCAGCAGGGAGACTGCAATCCATGTCTGGTAGATTGAAGTCTCCATCTATCAGTACCTTCCCTTTATGACCCATCTTCCAGATTGCTTCCACCATTTTCTTATCAACCTCTTTCCCTTGTGTTGGAGGTCTGTAGATCACTCCTGTTCTAATAGTGGAACCTTTCCTTCTTTCCAGAGTGATCCACACTATCTCATCACCTCCCTGCTCACCCTGTATTTCTGTGGCTTTTATGTTCTCCCTTACATACAGAGCCACTCCTCCCCATTTCTACCTACTCTGTCTCTTCTGAACAGTGTATATCTTGGAATGGCTACTTCCCAGTTCTTATATGCATTGCACCAGGTCTCTGTGATGGCAACCAGGACCAGGTCCACTTCCTCCATGGTGGCCTTCAGGTCTGCCACATTTTTGTTCAGACTTCTTGCATTTGCACACATGGCTTTCCAGGTTGTCCGGCCACCTTCTACCCCCTTTCTCTTTTTCCCTCCATTTTCATGTCCACTATTTAGTTTTATTCTTGCTTTGTATCCCCTGACCATCACTGTTGTTTGCCTCTTGTCGGGTATTCTCCCCCTCCTTGCATTGTTTGTCTCTTGGGCTTGTTGGGGAGAGCAGTGTTTGTTCTTCTGCCTCCTTCTGCCTTCCCTCTTGGCTATTTTAAATGCTTGCCAATGAAACATTTAAACTGTTAACTGAGGACCATGGTTCCCCCTCTGCCTGGATGCAGGCCATCACTTTTGTACAGGCTCTCCTCCTTCCAGGTGAGGTCCCGGTCCCCAATGAAGCCAAACCCCTGCTCACCCCACCATTCCTTCATCCAGGCATTGAAGTCCCTGATGTGGTTTTCTCTAGCCTCCCCTTGCCGAGGACAGGTAGCACCTCTGAGAAGGCCACAGAGTGTGCTACCTGCCCAAGACTCCTCCTCAACTCCCTAGACTCCCTCTACACACTACCTCTTACCCTGACTTACCCCTTGTCAGGTCATTGTTTCCCCAGATGGACAATGACATCTAGCTCCCCACCTCCTTGTTACCACCCTGGCAATCCTTGGGATCCACTCTCCATCGCTCCCAGCCATGCCTCCGGGTAGGCATTTTACCTCCCTCCCTCTCTCCTCCTCACTTACCAACCCCAAATCTATCCCACTGATGATGGAGTCCCCCACCAGGATTTGCTTCCTCCTCCTCCTCTGGGGTCTCCTGCCACCAATCCTTGGGGCTCCGTTGTGGAGGACTCACTCATCCTCCCCGGTCACAACATCGGGTGCCACTGTAGATCTTCCCACTCTGCAAAGACTGTGTAGGAGTTCTGTAGTTGCACTGGCTGGTGGATGTGCCTCTGCCCGACCTGCCTCACCCTCCCTGAGCCCACTGTAGGCCATCTGCTTCTCCCACCTGGCAGCCTCAAAGGAAGTGGCAGCAGACTTGGTGGTCCCTGGGTGGGGAAGGAGGCTTCCTGAGTCCAAGCCAACTCTGCCTGGAGACTAGCAACCTCCTCCCTCAGCCCAGCGAGGTGTCTGCAGACAGGGCAACACAGTAGCATTCAGAAGGTCCTCCTGAAGACAGCTGCCTTGCATTTGAACTATCAATAATTCAGAACCTGCTTGTCTAGTAATAATTGAATCTCCCACCACTCCCTACCCAAGTTTAGATATATTTATCTCTCTCTCTATATATATATATATATATTATATATCTATGTATTTTATATATATATATATACACAGAAGTTTCCCATTGTGTGTGGAAATTTCATACCTCAGAACCTGACATTGCATAGAAACATAGAAGTTGATGGCAGATAAGGAATGCAAGGCTCATCCAGTCTGCCCATTTCTTTTTCTACCTTATGAATGCGCCATCGGCTTTTGCTCTGTCAATGGCCTATCTAGTCATACTTATCTGTATTGCTCCCTTATGCCTATCTGATGCCTGTTTGAAGCCCTGCACTGTATTCATATCCACCACTTCCTGAGGTAGGCCATTCCATGCATCCACCACCCTTTCTGTGAAAAAGAACTTCCTCACATTACCCCTTAATCGGCCTCCCTCTAATCTCATGCTGTTTTCTCTTGTCCTGCTATTTTTCTTATATTGAAACATGTTAAATTATTTTACCTTGTTAATGCCCTTAAGGTGTTTGAATGTTTCAATCATATCACCTCTCTCCCTCCTTTGCTCTAGGGTATACATATTGAGCTCTGTTAATCTGTCCTCATATGTTTTCTGATGCAGTCCCTGCACCATTTTGGTTGCCCCTCTCTGGACTGCCTCAATTTGGTTAATGTCCTTGTGAAGGTGTGGCCTCCAGTACTGCACACAGTACTCCAGATGGGGCCTAATCAGTGTCTTATAAAGAGGGATTATTACCTCCCTCTTTTGACTTGTGATACCTCTACTAATACACCACAATATCCCCCCTAGCCTTACCTACTGCTTTAGTGGTCTACTTGGATGATTTCAGGTCATCTGTGATGATGATGCCCAAATCTCTTTCTTCCCTTGTGACTGCCAGCAACTCCCCTTCCCAACCTATAGGTGGCTACAGGGTTTCTCTTCCCTATGTGCATGATCTTGCACTTCTTTGTGTTAAACCCCAGTTGCCACTCTTCTGACCATTTTGCCAGTTTATGCAGATCTCTTCCTCTTCTCATTCTGCCCACCCCATCTGGATCATCTACTCTGTTGCAGATCTTGGTAACATTTGCAAACAGACAAATCTTACCCTCCAGACCATCTGCAATGTCACTGATGATGATATTGAAGAGGACTGTTCCCAGGACTGATCCCTGAGGTATCCCACTTGTGACTTGCATCTCTTCTGACTATATACTGTTTACCACTACTCTCTGTTTTCTGCCCATCAACCATTTTGTCATCCAGTTGACCAACTTCTGACCCACTCTGAGCTTACCCAGCTTAATCAATCTTCTATGTGGAACAGTATCGAAAGTTTTGCTGAAGTCAAGGTAGGCGATATCAAACTGCTCCCCCTTGGTCCACCACTCTGGTTACCCAGTCAAAGAAATCTATGAAATTTGTCTGACAGGACCTTCCTGTTATAAACCCATGCTGTCTTGGATCCTGTGCTCCTATGGATTCCTGGTGTCACACTATCCTTTCCTTAAGGAGTGCCTCCATAATCTTGCCCACTACTGAGGTGAGACTGTATTTCCCTGCCTCCTCCCTGCTACCACTCTTGACATTGTCTGTTAAGTATAACTTGCGACTTCCCCGGCCCATCATATCCCTTCCTCCCCTACCTAGGCACTAAGTATATGGTAGTGTCTCTACTGTATGAAAGACTTCAACCCTGTATGGGCCAGACACTTTGTGAAAAAACTCTTTACCTACACTGCGAATACAGATCTTTTAACTCATTCACACCACAAGAGCTCTTTGAAAATTCCACCACTTGTGCCCTGTATACTCTTAGCACTACATCCTGGGCCTTTCTAAACAAAATCAAGCCATAATCAGCATGCCACTAACAAATGTGAATACCTCTTGAACCATAAGTGCTACACACAAAGTAAGAGTCTCAAAGATGTTCAGCACAACATTACCTTTCCAAAGGTGCTATGCAATCAATTGTAATCAATTTGGTTTTTATTTTATACTACCTGAAATACCAGACAACTGTGTGTTTTTTTTCAGATTTTTTCAAGGTGCTTAGGTGAGACTTGAGAGACAAATGTCAGCCATGCACACCACACCTTAAACAAATACGAATAACTCCTAAAGTATACATGGTAGACACAAAGTATCAGTGACAAAATTATCCAGCACTAAATTACTTTCCTAACGGTGCTATGCAATCAACTGTAATCCATTTAGTTTTGATTTTCTACTAGCTAAAATACCAAACATCTGTGAGTTTTTTTTTTTTCAGATTTATTCAAGGTGCTTAGGCGAGGCTTGAGAGACAAATGTCAGCCATGCACACCATACCTTAAACAAATGCAAATAACTCCTAAAGTATACATGATAGACACAAAGTATCAGCAGCAAAATGGTTCAGCACAAAATTACCTTTCTAATGATGCTATGCAATCAAGTCTAAGCAACTCAGTTTGTTTTATATTTAGGTAAAAACTGCTGACTTCCTCAGATGTTTCCAGGCCTGAGTGAAAGTCAGCTGAGTACATCTACAGGCATTATTGGCCTGATTGGCTATGCTTTCAGCCACCACCTACAGGTGTATCTAGGCCTGAATAAGTTAAGTGAAGAGATATATGAAGAAGCTACAAGGGCTTTTCTGCCAATTCTTTTTAGATTGAGGGAAAGGTAACACTCTTGACAGTAGATGGGATCCATGTGCACAGAGACATTCACCAGTGCACTTACATCTTATATCTGGTATGTAAGGAAACTAATGGACTTGATACAAAAAAGCAAGACCATCACCTTAGTCTCAATAGGGAAATGAACAGTGGTTGTTTTTTGAAAACTTTTAAGTATCTCCTATGGGCTGACAGGGGATGAGTTGCATGTCCCTGCATGGACCCATGGGCATTTGTCTTGCCTTTGGCTCTAGAGGGCAATGCCATGCCAGTGCTTAGCAATGGATCTGGGTGAACCCCCAGATGTGATGACATCATTCCTGATGTTGGGCAGTGCAGAGAGGTGATTGGCTGCCGCAAGTCACTCCCCCAGCCCAGAACTTTATAAGCAGCACTAGCAGCAGCATTCAGCACAGTAACACTGACACGCTGCCGGAGTGAGATGCTACCTGTGTAAGGGTGAGTGCCAAGTCTTGTTACTCTGTTGCTAGAATGCATTCTGATAGGTAATAATATACTGGATTGGAAATGAAGCTTTTCTGAAAATGATACTTGTTCCCAAACAGGCTACCATGAGTACTTGAACTCATCTGAGAATGGAATAAATGTAGCGAATAGGATGTCTAGGCTAAGATAATTAAGTCTGAAGGTATGTTGCAAGTTGATCACATAGAGGTACTATTCCGTATACTGAAATTCAATTATTTATTAATGAAAATATTAACACTAATAAGAGAAACTCAGAAATGATATTAATATCTAAAACCTTCTCTACACAGACTAAATCCATGGAATAAATTAGGACCATCAATTTATACTAGTCCACTAAATTTGGGTAATCAGTACTTGAAGTCTCTTTTAAATTTCACTGTTCTGATTTTTAAATTATGATATGGAGTATACCGACATGGAAATCACTTGTAGTTTAACTGCAGCATCACTACGAGGATAATGTGAATGTTAAATTATTTTCACTTGAATATTTAAAAATCATTGTATGCAGTGTTCAAGCACATGAAGTGGAGGTTAGGCATGACTTAAAAAATATAATTAATAATAACTATATAACAGATGAAATATTGATGATGGGCATGCATGATTCCTATGATAACCATGGAATATATAAATAGCAAACAACTGGAGAATTAATATGACATTTAACAGACAACACATTTGTGGGAAACACAGCTGTATTTATCAGCCTGCAGTTAGTGTGATTTTACTGAAGAGCATAGACAAATTAGTAAAATGTGTAAAAATATTATTTTAATTTTAATATTTTGATTCAAGTTCAGATCCTCTTCCCTGAAGAAGCCCTACATTTGAATGAAAAATTAGGTAAGGTTTGGGGGAATTTCTTCTTGGTGTAAGAATAAAAATTAAAGAATTTTGAATCTGAACTTTGAGTCGGTGTGACTAATATTCTACTGGTTGGTTATGGAATAGTCACTATATCAGCCCCAGAAGCTACCATTCATACATAGAAACATAGAAACATAGAATTTGATGGCAGATAAGGACCGCTTGGCCCACCCAGTCTGCCCATTTCCCTACCTGATGGATAAGCTGCAGATCCTAGTTAACCAGCAGCCTACTTCTTCCTACTCCACCCCTTAGAATTGCCTTATGACTGTCCCATGCATGCTTGAATTCCACCACTGTTTGTGACTCCACAACCTCTCTGAAGGCCGTTCCATACATCCACCACCCTCTCTGTGAAAAAAACTTCCTTAAAATTACCTCTGAGCGCCCCCTTCTATCTTCAAATTGTACCCCCTTGTTCTTGCACACCTCATTTTTGAAAGATGCTACCCTCTTGGACTTTGTTGATTCCTTCAGGTACTTGAGCGTTTCTATCATGTCCCCCTCTCCCTCCTTTCCTCGAGGCTATACATATTAAGCTCCTTAAGTCTCTCTTCATATGTCTTCCGGTGCAGACCCTGCACCATTTTAGTTGCCCTCCTCTGGACAGCTTCCATCCTGTCTATGTCTTTGTGGAGATTGGGTCTCCAGAACTGTACGCAGTACTCCAGATGGGTATTCAAACAACACAAAAGAGATGAATCCACCTGGATCATTGCTTGGACTTGCTGTGGGTTGGGGTAGTGATACCTACCCCTTTTGGATGGATGGACTTCATTGATCATATAGAAGCCTATAAGGCCTGTGACCACTAGTCAGACATGATCTGTCTTCAGGTTGAACATGTAGTCCTGTTTTTTCTCACGGTGTTGTATACATTATATGGTATTTACCTGGTGAGATTTTCAGATGTAAATAATATTGTTTTGTATTATTCTCACTGACATTTTCTGGTTGATGGTGAGGCATGGAAAGCTTTGATGAAATAAGGATGAGTTCAGCGACTAGTCAACCCACTTTTGTGTTTAGTGAAAGGGAACCAAAAAAAAACAAACTATTCACAACTGTTAGAGCCACTGGCAACAAGGAGACATAATTATTACTAAAACTGAAACAGCTTAGAAAAAAGGGTGCCAAGCTTGAGTGGTATGGGAAAATACTAGTAGGATATGTTAATTATAAACATATTCCTAGGGGACTCATGGTACTAATACAGGGATAAACATTGGGAATGCATTTCAAACAAATGCTGCATTGATTTTATGTATGCAATGATACAGGCAGTAGTTGAAGCAAAGAGTAAATTAGCCGAGGAAATCACAAAAAATGCAGGATGCACTTAAGTTAAAAACAGAGGAGGAACAATTTAAAACAACACTGGAAGATATCAAAAAGATTAAAGCAATTTGAGGAAGACATTAAAAAAAACTTAAAATCAGAAAATTTAAATTAGATACTACTGACTACTACCGAATCAGGGTATACAACTAGAGGGTAGCTACATCTTATAGAGGAAGGAGGTATGAACTGAGTGACTCAGATAGCATGGGTAGCTATTCATGTATGAGTGACAGAAACTATAAATATAGACAAAAAAGTCTTAGGGGTTTTGTTTTAGATCCAGAGCATCAAAGGGATGAGTATTGATGCAGATAAAAAACCAAATAAAAGAAAGAGTAATATAGGTTATTACTCACCTTATCTGGATCACTGGTCATGGGATTGTGAGGACAAAGGCTGGGCACCTTATAGTATAGTCAAAGGCACTGAAGTTCATTTGGCTACACAAATCCACCGGTTCCACTCCCACTGCAATGCAAGCAGTCTTCCCTTTTGCACATCCATTGTTTCCAGTGATAAAACCATCCCGAGTAATCCAGAAGCACACCAGCTTCCATGTCTTGTTTCTTCAAGTGCCTCCAGTTATTTTATTTGGGATAGACTTGATCCATCCAGAAATGTAATGTTGAGTTCCCTCCCAAAAAATCATAATACACTTACTGCCCAATTTCTCACAGTAAAGCAGAAAGCACAAATCATGTTACAGAATTTCAGTTTCATGATTTGCGTTTTCTTGGCACATGAACAAAAATAATGAATAACAATAAATAAAAAAAGTGTTTCTTTAGAAATTGGCAACCAGGACAGGATATGTTGAACTGAAGCTCATTTCCAAGTGTGACCTGGGGTTGGGGGTACAAAGTATGAATAGAAGCACAATAACATGACATGCAAGTCAACAAGAGTAAACCAACTAATATGGGATAGTGTGTGGTTAAAATTACTAAGCGGCAGTTATCAGAAGAGGCAGTTATGACCAAGAACTGGTCAGAGTTGATATGGCTGCTAATGCATTAGCCTGATAAGGGATATAGAATAATATATGGCTTAGCTGTAATGCACTTATTGTATTATTGTGATGTAAAATTCCCTCATTTACTGAACAACAGGATACAGTTTATTGGGCATGGATTCAACTAACCTCTGGGAACTACCTGAAATGGGATTGGGTGTGGGTTTAAGCATCTTGTATGCCACAGAGTAGATTCCTATGCAATCTATTTTATTGCATTACAGCTGTGCTGTGGTCAGTAGCCCACTGATTTATTTTTCCCTTCAGAGGGGATAAAACAGCAAAGTTCACCTTTTCTGGCTTTGGCCATGTCCAGTAGACTAACAAGAACTCTGCTTTCAGGGCTGAAAATGGAAATAATTTACTTAAGGAACCAATCTCATTTGATCTAGTACTGAACACAATTAACAGGGTTCTCTATACATGTTTCTTCATTATACAGTATGTTGCATTGTTACACTTTATTTAGTCAGTTTTATTTATTTATTGATAGATTTGAAAGGTTTTGCCAGGAAATGCATACTGAGCAGGGCTGCTTGTTTCCAGATATGTCTGGTTGGGGGGGGGAGTATACAAAATCAATATACAGTACCAACCAGCAATAATATTGCAATACAATGAATAATCTTGCAGGGCATACACAAAAGGCAATAAAAGTGCAATAAAAGTGCAAATTACAATATAGCAAAACAATGCTCAGGAGTGATAAGTGTTGCATTACAGCGCAACATAGGGCCATGACAGAAAGGGGGTGCAGGAAGTTATGTGCCAAGGCCCTAGAGAAAAAGGAGGGGATTAGGAGCAGGAGCATAAAGAAGAGGTAAGGTTTTGGATGAGGAATGAGAGGGAGTGAGGGGAGGAGGCTGAGTGGATAGCAAGAGGGAGGTCATTCCAAAACTTGAGAAGATGGTAAGAGAAGGCTGACTGCCCAGTGGAGGAGGACCTGGAAGGGAGGGCAATGGTACAATGCCCAAGGTTACAAAGAGAATAGGAAGATGAGTGTGAGAGACAGAGACAGAGAGAGGATAGAGGGGGCAGGGATCCAAACCAGTACTTGGCGTTGAATTTTACACAGTGGGTGAGGTGCCTGTTGGGATGACAGGGGAAGGTGGGGGATGTATAGAGGTCACAGTGGTGAGTGTGGTGAGGACAATCAAGAGCAAAATAGAAGAAGTAGTGAAAGAGGGTATCCAGTCTGGAGAGAGAGGACTTAGGGGTGGCACTTTAGACAATGTCACCATAGTCAAAAATGGGAAGGATCATTCTCTGGATGAGAACCCACCATACCTGCAGTGGGATACATCCTTGGTTTCTATAAAGTGCATCAAGTTTGGGGTATAGTTTCTTGGGGATGGCATCACCATAGCCAGAGAAGTCAAGGTGTTGGTCTAGCCAAACCCCAAGGCACATAAAGGAGGTAACATCCTCAGTCGCTGTTCCATTGAGGGTGTGAAAGGATGGGAGGGATGGGAGCTGAGAGAGTATCTGCCTTGTGCTGAAGGTCATAGAGATGGTCTTCTTGGCATTCAGGAACAGCTAATTTGAGAAGAACCACTGCTGGACATTGTTGAAGTCCCAGCTGAAGTCTGGTTACCGGAAGAGAAGGGGAGGGTCCTGAAGTGTTCAGGACCATATCATCCACATACATATGAATTGAAATTAATGTTCAGGCAAAGGGGAGGTAATTTAAGAAAATGGAGAAGAGTTGGGGAATTAGGACAGAGCCCTTTAGGACCCCGGTCCTGAAAGGGAGGGGAGGGGATAGGGAGTCACTCCCTAACTGATTGGGTGCGATCATGTAGGTGGGATCGGAACCAGCTTACTGTGAGGTCCAATAGTCCAGCACCAGCAAGCTTACTGAGGAGGAGGGGGTGTGATACTGGTTCTTTACGGATGTGCATTTTACATAGAAGCATTCCTTTCTCATTTTGCTCCTCGAACTAAGTCAAACTTCTAATTTCACTCCTGGAACTAAATTCCCCCCTGGCGTTCCCTCACATGTCCACTACTGTCTGCTTTAAGTTTAACTAAGCAGCCTTAAATGGTGACAGAATGATGATATTGGGGCCTAGTGGTTAGATCACAGGCTTGTGAACCAGCAAGTTCAGGTTTAAATCCAATCTAAGACATTTACTCACTGTTACTTTGAACAAACTGCAGTAACTCTAAGAGTGAGGTTTACGATATATAAAAAATTAATGTTTTTTTGCAACATGTTGAATTAGGTTTGCTCTGCTTCTATTTTTTTAAATCTATTCTGATGCAAAGTAGAGCAATTACTTGTATTATTGTCTTAAACAGGTACAGTCCCTTGAAAGGGATCTGACATGCTGCAATCACAGTTCTAACTAAAAAACCTTAGTTGTGAAGTCAATGGAAAGTTCCTTGGTGATCTGACCTCTCAAATGTCTCTAATTATGAGGTCCGTCCCTCATTTAACCCCTCACAATTGCTCTGCCATTCATTCATCCCTCATGGAAAAGGTGCTGCCTACACATAGAATGTGCGTAGATTTAGACTTTAAAGCAGAAATGCATGCTATTCTAAGATGCTAAATAAAAAATAAAGTTTATACTAGTACATGCAATGGTTTCTACAGTCTTCTGAGCTTGTATATCCATGTTCAAGGATGTGATCGCCATGTCTGAGAATGTGTCCCTCATCATGGAGGCCATTGTCCCTTATTTTGCAAGATAAAAGATTGAGTGGTATGCCTGATTCATGATGTATCCAAAGCTTTATCCAGTTGAACTAGATAGTGGGTTTTTGCCATGCGGGCTGGCGAAAGGAAGCAGTGGAATAGTTTCAATTAGAGATCAAGTTTCAGTTTATATTGTCACTCTCTGCATACCAATGTACATTAAAGCTTTTATCAGCATAATGACTGCTGTGTCATCTCATTCTCTTCACCATTTGTCTGTTCTCTCAGTACATACTATGGAGGAAAACATGTTTCTGCTATTTCAGTGCTACATTAGTTGATGATAGAATTGTTCTTCAGTCACTGGCACTTGCCACTCCTCTGAAACATAGAAATATAGGCTTTGGCAGCAGATAAGGCCCACTTGGCCCACTCAGTCTGCCCATTTCCCTACCTATTGGATAAGCTGCAGATTCTAGTTAACCAACAGCCTACTTTCTGCAACCCCCACTATAATTGCCTTATGTCTGTCCCATGCATGTTTGAATTCCCCCACTGTTTTAGACCCCACAGCCTCTCCAGGAAGGCGGTTTCATGCGTCCACCACTCTCTCCATGAAAAAAAAATATCCTCACATTACCCTGAGCCACCCCCATCTTTAAATTGTGCTCCTTGTTTTACACATCTCTTTTCCTGAAAGATGCTACCCTCCTGGACTTTGTTGATTCCCTTGAGGTACTTAAAAGTTTCTATCATGTCCCACCTGTCCCTCCTTTCATCAAGGGTATACATATTAAGCTCTCTCAGTCTCTTTTCATATGGTTTCTGATGTAGACCCTGCACCATTTTAGTTGCCCGCCTCTGGACTGCTTCCATCTTGTCTATGTCCTTGCATAGATGAAGTCTCCAAAACTGCATGCAGTACTCAAGATGGGGTCTCACCAACTGTCTGTACAGAGGGATAACCACTTCCCTTTTTCTACTTGTGATGCCCCTCCCTATGCATCCCAGTATCCCCCTGGCCCTCCTTACCGACTTCTCACATTGCTTACCCACCTTTAGGTCATCTGATATGACTACCCCTAGGTCCCTTTCCATTATTGTTGTTGTTAGTACCTCCCCTGCTATTGTGTACTCTTCTCCTGGGTTTTTATTTCCGAGGGGCATTACTTTGCACTTCTTTGCATTGAATCTAAGTTGCCATATGTCTGACTATTCCTCCAACCTTTCCAAGTCCCTTCTCATCCTTTCTACCCCCCCTTGTGTATTAACTCTGTTACAGATCTTTGTGTCATCTGCAAAGAGGCACACCTTTCCTTCCAGACCCTCTGCTATGTCATCTATAAAGACGTTAAAGAGGACTGGACCCAGTACTGAGCCCTGAGGTACTCCACTAGTAATCCCCCTTTCTTCAGAATGTGTTCCATTCACTATTACCTTCTGTGTCCTGTTGTGCAGCCAGTTTGCTACCCAGGCTACCACCAGGGGACCCACTCCCAGGCTGGCTAACTTGATTATTAATCTTTTGTGCGGACTGTGTCAAATGCCTTGCTAAAGTCTAGGTAGGCCATATCCAGCCCCTCCCTGGTCTATTACTTTGGTCACCCAGTCAAAGAAATCAATTAGATTTGTCTGACATGACCTTCCTGCTGTGAATCCATGCTGCTTTGGGTCCTGTGCCCCTGCCTCTAGGTCCTCAACAATTCTTTTCTTTTAGAAGTGATTCCATCATTTTCCCCACCACTGAGGTCAAACTAACAGGTCTGTAGTTTCCTGCTTCTGTCTTGCTCCCACTTTTGTGAAGGGGAATCACATCTGCCCTCCTCCAGTCCTCAGGTACCACCCATCCTCCCATGATTTGTTAAAAATGTGGTCAGTGGTATCACTAGGTCCTCCCTTAGTTCTTTTAGGATTCTAGGTGAATCCCATCAGGCCCTATTGCTTTGTCCACCTTGAGTTTTAGGAGTTCTTTCAGGACTCTTTCTTCTGTAAATGGACTGGCATCAACCCCACTACCCAGAGTGCTTCTATTGTTTGGTTTAGTCAACTCCTCTTCTTCTTCTTTTGTGAATACTGAGCAAAAGTATTCATTCAGTAGCTCTGCTTTTTCAATGTCTCCCTCTGCCCACCTCCCCTCTCCTTTATTAATCTTCACTATCCCTCCCTTAACCTTTCTTTTTTTTGACATTTAGTAAGCTTTATTGAGTTTACCAAACCAAAAGAAGAAACACTATATAAAGACATTATATGACATGACATATTACACCACGACAGTAACTTATACAATGATGTTAGTCAAAGCTTATGGTGTTTCAGAACAACCTGTCACAAAAAAAAAAAAGAAAAAAAGAAACCAAAATACAATATGCAAGAAAACCATCCCCCCTCCCTCCTATCTCTACACCTTCCCCCCCCCCTCCCTGTCCCTTGCCATCAGGAGAGGAGAAAAGAAAAGAAATAAAAGAAAAAAGGAGAAAAAGGGAGGAAAAAAGGAAAAGGAAACAAAAGCCAAGAGAAGATAGCAGGATACCAGTGGTAGAAATCACCTACTGCTGAATTTTTCCCCTTTCTTTTTTTTTTTTTCCCATATATATTAAGATAAGTTCCCCACATCAATACAGGGAGTATTATAGACATAGCAAGGTATGGAGTGGGGCCCAGATCCTCTGATATTTTTTACCATTTCTAGCATAGCTTGCTATGGTATATTCTGCTTGCAGAGCAAAAAGGATTTCTTGGTGCCATTCCGCATATGTGGGAATATGTTGATCTAACCAGTGATGCAATATCACCTTCTTAGCACATAAGGAGATTAACATAATATGTTTCCTTTGAATACCAGTAAGGATATTTCTTGAATCTCCCAAAATGCAGATTTCTGGTTGGAAAGCATTTTGCAAACCTAGCAATGGGCTCAGTCTAGAGCTAATACTCTCCCATAAAGGTGAAGCCTTATCACATTCTCATAAGATGTGGAATAATGTTCCCCGCTGTTTCTCACATCTAGTACACAGGTCCGTCTGGAGCTTACCCATTTTATGAGTTTTACAGGGGTAGTACAAATCTTGTATTATCTGAAATTGCAGCAATCTATAACGGTCCCATCGAACATCCTTATACAATCTTTTCCAGATTTGGAACCACTCACGGGGACCTCCGGTGGTTGGGGGGAGGGAGTAGTCCCATACATAGTGGGGAGTGCCATCTAGCCCTACAATTATTTTCTGCAGTTCTTTATAATAGAATGAAATTAGATGAGAGTTAGGCTTTGTATGCAATGTACTAAGTATGGGTCCCAACAAATAATGATCCCATAATCCACTACCAAAATGCTTTAGGAGGACCTGGAAGATTTGAAGATACTTAAAACAAAAAGATACAGGCACTTTGTATTTAGTCTTAATCTCCGGAAAAGTTAATAACCTATGATTTTCGGTTAAGTCTATGACCCTTTTCCCTACTCCCTCTGCCCAAAACCCTTGAGTAATGATCTTCCCCCCAATTTTAAAATTTGGGTTGCCCAGGATATACTGTGAGGTATCTTTCTCCATGGTATCCTTTACAGTATGATTCAACTGTTTGTGAGTGTGAAGGGTCTCATAATGGGGTGCCTTTAAGCTGTCCTGGGACCTTAGTAGCGGAGGTATGGCAAAGTCCTTATGTCGGCTCCAACAGAGGAACAGAAAGATTTCTCTATCTGCAGCCACTGTGGGACATAGGTCTCTGAACTAGGAGTTGGAACTGAGGTCAACCATTGTGAGACAACTAAACAATTAATGGCGAGGTAATAGTGATATATATTAGGGATTTGTAGGCCCCCTAACTCTTTTGGCCTCTGTAATTTAGATAGCGCCCTACGTGGAGATTTATGCTTCCAAATGAACTTGGTCATAATACCATTTATATGAGTAAACCAAGTCTTGGGTAAATATTGGTGACATAATTGAAGGGATATAACAGCGGGTAAAATATTCATTTTAATAAAGTTGATTCGCCTCAAAGGGATATAGAAGCTAATGCCCATCGATTCAGATCAATTTTAATGCGAGCTACTAACTGATCTAAATTATATTGCTTAATTTTAGAGTTGGACAGCGATAGATATATGCCCAAATATTTCAATTTATCTTTAACCCAAGTAAGCCCAAGGTGTTGAACGTCGGATTTTAAAGTCCAGTTATTTAAAGGCATAACCTCGGTCTTGGACAAATTTAACTTATAGTTGGATAACCGACCAAAGTCTTGGATAATATCCAATGTAGCTGGAATAGATTTCGATGGATGTGTTATGTGGAGCAAAATGTCATCAGCATATACTGATATTTTATATTGGAGATGGTTGATAGTAATACCCACATAAGGCAGAAATGTTCAACTTCCTGATAAGAGGCTCTAAAACAAGTTAAACAAATAGGAGAAAGCGGGCAACCTTGACGGGTGCCCTGGTATAATGTAAAGGGAGAAGAAAGCACACCATTACAAAAGATACGGGCTGATGGAGATGAATAAAGGACTTTAATCCATCTTATAAACTGTGCCGGAATGTGATATTTTGGGAGTAAATGAAATAAGTAGTCCCATGACAACCGGTCAAAGGCCTTCTCTGCGTCCAGGGACAACAAGACTGATGGTATGTCGGAGTCCCTGGACGCAGAGATAAGATGGAGAATTTTCCTTGTATGGTCTGCTGAGAGACGTCGCAGCCATGAACCCCACTTGCTCGGGCTGAGTAAAGTATGCCACACTTGGGCTAAATGATTAGATAGGATTTTTGCAAAAATCTTCAAATCTACATTTATAAGAGATATTGGGCAGTAGCTTGACATCATTGTGGGGTCCTTGTCTGGCTTTAGTATGACCACTATGGTAGCAGATGTGAAATTGTGATCTGAAAGGCCATTTTTGTAGATATAATTATAAAAATCTAGGAGTTTAGAACTTATTTGGGCTTTGAATGCTTTATAAAAGTTGGATGTATAGCCATCGGGGCCAGGCACCTTATCTCCCTACAAGGTATCAATGGCCTGATGGACCTCATTTAAAGTTAGAGGGGCTTGTAAAATCGAAAATTGAGTCTGAGAGAGTTGTGGGAGTGCTATATCTTGGAGAAAATACTCCAATGAGATATGATTTAGGGCCATAGGGGAGCTTGAGTAGAGCTCCTGGTAATAGTCCTTAAAGGAGGAGGCAATATCCCTGGGGGACGTGTGTAGAGTACCGGAGGCATCTCGAACAGCTATTATAAACCTATCAGCCATCTGGGCCTTAAGTCTCATAGCTAATAATTTTCCAGCCTTATCACCTTGGTCGAAGTATGTAATTTTAGAGCTCAAAAGGAGGTGCTCAGCCTTATCACTGAGGAGAATGTTATAACGGAAGCGAAGACTTTCTAGCTTTTCTAAGTCCTCAGATTTAGGATGGGGCGTGAGACCTCGCTCTAGTGCTCTAATTTGTTGTAATAATAAAGAAGATTCAAGAGAGGTTTTCTTTTTTCTTATTGAAGCAATACGAATGACCTCTCCTCTTAAGGAGCATTTCAGAGCTCCCCATAATATATCCAATCTTGTCATGGAGGGGGAATTAAACTCATAAAAATTATCTATAAAATTACCAAGCTGCCCCTTTAACTGGTCCGATTTTAGAAGTTGGGAATTAAACCTCCAGATTTTGTCGTGGATCATAGAGTTAGGTAATCTCCATTATAGTAGAGTTGGATGGTGGTCTGAGATCACTTTTGCTAAATATTCACACTCTTGGACCCCTGTTAAGTGCTCAGTCCCCAACAAAAAGTAATCAATTCTCGAGAATGTATTATGCGGTAAAGAGTGGAATGAAAAATCCTTAAGTGAGGGATGGAGAGCTCTCCATGGATCGACAAGACAAAGCGAATCCATCAATTCCCTCAACGCCAATTGCGTGGGGGTAGGGGGGAGCCTCTAGAGTTGGATCTATCAACCAGGTTATTAAAGACTAGGTTCCAATCCCCTCCAATAAGCATGGGGGAATTGGACCAAGGGGCTAACTTATTCAATAAATTTATAAAGAATTGAGGTTCATCTCCCACTGGTCCGTAGATTGACCCCATAATCAACTCTGTTTGGAATACAATCACCTTAACTAGTGTATATCTACCATAAGGGTCAATAATCAAGTCTAACAATTTAAAGGGTATCCGCCGTGCAACCAATATCACTACGCCTCATTTACGAGTATCGAGTCCCTCCCCCAAAACAGTACCTACCCAGGAACGTTTAAATTTACCAATCTGCTCCGTGGGTAGGTGTGTTTCTTGAAGGAATGCTACATCTATACTAATCTTAGAGAGATGCAGGAGAATTTTAGCTCTTTTAGTGGGACACTGAGCACCTTTAACATTCCATGAGCAAAACTTTAGAGACATAGCCATAAGTAAATAAAGGAGTACATTAGTTGTCCTCCAGATTTGACCTTCACATATCTACCAGTATCACCGATTCCACAGGTCCCAATGTCCTGGCTCTGTGGTGGATAGAATTTTCCTTTCTTCTCCTTCCCCTCCCTTAGTACAAGCTCCCGGTTCCCGATGGCAACCCCTCCCCTATCCAACTGTCTCTCTGGTTGTCCTTCCATATTGTAAAATTGCCTTTACATGTACAAACATTGAAGGGGCACAACATATTGTAAATAAACAATAGGAGACATTAAACCTATTCCTTAATACCCTAAGCTCTATCCCTAATACCATAGTAAAGTAACTAATATATTTATAGATCTATATAACCATTTGGGTCTTAACAATATATTCTCCCCAGAACATGATACATACAATCCCAAAACTCCAGGGTGTGCACCACACTATGGTATCCCCCTCCCACATGCACCAGAACATGATGCACTGAATTGATTGCAGTGAACCCCTGACCTTGCTTCCCACCTCAGCCTGCCCTAGAAACTATATATCAATTAACCATTTACATTATCTTGATTTCTTCAGATTGTCCGTAGTCACTGGTAAAAAAAAAAAAAAAAAAGGGAAGAAGGAGGAATAGACCTTAAAACGAACACTGCAGTATTTAGAGACATAAACAAAAGCACAAACTGTCCACCATCCAATCCCAGCCTGATGTTCGGTAGGGCTGGCCTCCTTTCTATGTATTAAGTCCAATGGATGATATCATCTCGCAGATTCTCCGTAAGGAGATGGTAAGAGGTGGTCAAGAATCGTCATAAATCTAAGGACCGCGGAGAATACGAGATGGACACAAGATGGGAAAGAAAAGTAAAAAAAAAAAAAGGGGAGTGAACTTGCCCAACATGTACTCTCCAATCTTAAATCCGACTTATGAAATATTCAGGATGAAGAAGGTATCTGTACTTAGGCAGACAAGAGGCTGCTGAAATGTACTTTTGAAAATAAAGATCGTGTTCTCATAGCATAAGGCACCGACTTGATGCTCTTGTAAACAGTTAGAATAAGCGAACTCTTTAAATGGTAGGAACCCTGACCTTACAGGAAAACGAAATAAAGCCAATAAAAGTGCAACAGCACCGAGGAGCTCCTCCAGTATCCTCAGCGGAGGGTAAAAAGATCAGGGAATAAGGCTTTTACTGCTGTGTTGGCCTGTTGTGCAGTCTCATAGGAAATCCATTTACCTTCTTGCAGTACAGATAACCGTGCTGGGTATTGCATTTTAAATTTGATCCCTGCAGCTATTAATCTGGAGACCAGGGGGTGGTATTCTGATCTCTTCTGTCTCACTGTAGTTGGCAGATCTTGGGCAAACCTAAGTGGGTGTTCTTCCCATGAAACTTTTTCCAGACTTCTAACTTGCCCTAGGATGTATGACTTATCCAGGAAGTTTAAAAACTTGATAATCATTGGCCTTGGGGGTTTATCAGCAGGAGACTTGGGGCATAATGAGCGATGCGCCCTTTCTATGATATAAGTTGTGTTGTTAGGTGAAGGGCCAATAATTTTTGTGAAGAACTTTTGGAGGAATAAAATGGGTGTAGAGCTTTCAGCCTCTTCCGGGAGGCCAAAGATCACTAAATTATTCCTCCGACTGCGGCCTTCTAAATCCTCCAATTTTATTTTGATTTTATGTAAGCTTTGTCTAATGGTAGTCATTTCTGGTTCCATCCTATCTTTCCAGCTTTCAAGTGAAGTAGTGCAGGCGGCTACATCCGAGATTGCTTGATTCGTTTCGGCCAGTTCACCCCGGTTGCTTTTAATTCCCCAGTGATTTCTTGCAAGGCCTCCTTAAAAGACTGCATTTCATCCATAAATTTCTGCTCAGAAAGGGGTGCCTGTGCAAGCGCAGTAGAATTGGGAGCCGCAAGTTTAGGAGAAACCCCCGATGCACCTTTCGAGCGTTTCGATCCTTTTTCAGGGGTTTGCGGGGGCATGTGCTTAGGCAATGCCTGGCGCATGTCCTCATCCATTTTTCAGCAGGCCCCAGTATGGGGACACGTACAAAGTGTTCTTTTTCCGGAGATCGCGGCTAAACGAGGTTCTCCCGTCACTCCAGGTACAATCCGGTTCTTTACCTGCAACAACGAAGTCGGGGCTAGCAACGGACAGATAAACTAATCGCGGTTTAGCAGAGCTGAAAACGGGAGCTCGGTCCTGGTGCTGCTCTTCCTACAGAAGCATCACGTGATCTATATCCCCCTTATCCTTTCTATGCTTCCTAATGTACCTATAAAAGGTTTTATCCCCCCTTCTTAACTGAGTTGGCTATCTTTTCCTCGGTTTGGGCCTTTGCTTTTCTGACTGCCTTCCCCACTTCTTTCTGCTTTAATTGATACAGTTCCCTGTTGTGCTCCTTCTGTGATTCCTTATACTTTTTGAATGCAGCCTTTCTCTCCTTAACCTTCTCTGACACCTCTTTTGAGAACCATAGTGTTTTTTTATTCCGCTTTGTTTTCTTTATTTGTTTCACACAAAGGCTTGTTGCCTCCATGATGGCAGTTCAGATTTTTCTCCATTGTTCTTCCACCCCTCCTTACTGGCCATTTGCTAATGCATTCCTCGGGTATTCACCCAGTATGCCAAAGTCAGCCCTTCTAAAGTCCAGTATCCTTGTCTTTGTATGGCTTGTCTCCATGGTTGTGTTTATTGTGAAGCACACTGTGCAGTGGTCACTTGTTCGTAGATGTCTACTGACTTCTAAATTTGTGATCCTCTCTTCATTTGAGAGTACCAGGTCTAATATTGCTCCCTCCAGAGTGGGTTCCACCACTAGCTGTCTAAGGCATGCCCCCCGTAGGACATCGAGAATGGCCCTGCTCTTGGATGTGGCTGCAGTCTATGTCATCCAGTTAACGTCTGGCATATTCAGGTCCCACATCAACAGTATCTTTCCTTTTTTCAGCCATTTTGAGAATGTCCTCTATCATTTTCTTATCCATTTCCTCCCCTTGAGATGGTGGTCTGTATACAACCCCTGTGCAGATTGTGATGCCATCCCCAGTCTCCAAGGTGACCCAGAGTGCCTCTTGTCCTCCCCCTTTACTTTTTAGATCTGTAGCTTTGATCCTTTCCCTTATGTAGAGAGCTACTCCACCTCCTCTTTTACTCTCCCTGTCCCTTCTGTAGAATGTGTACCCTGGTATGTTGACATCCCAGTCATGGTTCTCCATGTACCACGTTTCTGTGACTGCCACGATATCAAAGTGTTCCTCTTCCATTAGGGCTACTAGCTCAGGAAGCTTGTTTCCTGGACTACGGGCATTGGTACTCATTGCCCTCCATTTAATGTTGGCTTTATCCTTTTTTACCCCATCCCTGCTCTTTTTGCCCTTGTCTGTTTTTCCATTTACCCCTATCCTGCCCTCTATCAAGCTCTGTACCTCAGTGTTTACCCTACTACCTGCCATGTTTTGTGGGGGGGAGGCTTGAACTTTCCTGCTTCCTATCAGCACCTCCCCCCTTGGCTAGTTTAAAAGCTTGCCAAGGAAGCATTTAAACCTGTCACCTAGGAGCTTGTTTCCCTTCCTGGACAGATACAGACTATCATGCCAGTATAGACTTTCATCTCTTCAGGTGGACCCCCAGTCCCCAATGAAGCCAAAGCCCTGTGCTCTGCACCAGTTTTGCAACCATTCATTAAACTGCATGGTGTGCAGTACCCTAACCTCATCCCTGCCATAGACTGGTAGCACCTCTAAGAAGGTTACCGTGCTTGCTACCCCTCTGAGGCCCCTCCCCAACTCCACAAATTCATCCTGCACTGCACTAATCTCATGCCTAGCTAGGCCATTTGTCCCAAGGTGGACAATGATATCTAATTCCATCTCCTGTGATTCTGCTTCTGCAATCCTGAGGATTTGCTTCCTGTCCCTCCAGGACATGGCACCAGGCAGGCACCTTACTTCCCTTTCCTCTCCCTTTCCCAGGTCTACACCCCTAACAATTGAGTCCCCTATCAGAAGCTGTTTCCTTCCCCTGTGCTGTCCCTTGCCACCCTTTTGTGGGTCTCCCTTGTGGATGTCCCCAGCATTCTTCTTGGTCTCCACTGAGGGTATCATCATAGAGGAACCTTGATTTGCCAGACTGACATATGATTTGTGTAGAGGTATAACTAGGGGGCTATGTCTCTGTTCTGCCACCCTCACCCTCCCAGAACCCACTATGGTCCAACTGCTCTTCACACTTGGCAACCTCTGAGGCAGTGGTTTTGGAACTGGTGCTCTTTGGGTGGGGGAGGCCTCCTTAGTCCTTGTCAGTACAGCCTGGAGGTGGGCAACCTCCTCCCTCAGAGCTGACAGTTGCCTGCAAATAGGGCAGCAATGCAGGTTCCAGAATGTCTCCCAGAAAACTGCTGCCCCACAGCCAGTGGATTGCACCACTCCCCACATGTCCCTCTCCCTTATAATATACAATGAGTAATATATAAAATATCTCTATTTTTTTGGTGTGTACTTACCCTTTATGCACTGTGCTGGGTTATTAAGAATATGACAGTTCTGCTTCAAGACCTGTTGAGGAAGTGATGTCAGAAGCTTTGCTATAAAGGAAATGCAACAACCACTGGTAACTGTTAGAAACAATCAAATACACCACTGCTCCACCACCCTGGTGAGTACTGCCCTTTATAGTAATTCAACCAACACAATTTCCTAGACTACTGCTCCTACACAAACCACTCTACTGAGTCCAGGGATAAAAATGAACTCACTCCCTCAGCCAGCAGGCCACTTCTAAAATGATGCACAAATATCCTTCCAAATCCTAGGTCTCAAGCACAGGAATCAAGCGACTTCAGTTGTATTTCACCCCCTCTGGTTATAAAAATACTACACTTTAATGGAATCCTGCAATTCTCTTCTTAATGGCAATAAGAAAAAATGAAACTTTCTGTAGAACGTGTATCTTACCTTCCTAACAAGTCCCCAATGATATTATGTTTTACCAGGTTCCCAGTTCCTCAAATGCATTCTAGTTTGTTCTCTGCAGTATAGCAAGTTTCTCAGCCTCAAACAGAAGCAGGCAAGTTTTTTCTGACTCTGTTAACTATTGTGTGTAGTTAGCAGCATTCTTCTAGCTGCAGCAGTAGCACAGGAAAGAGAATAAAGTGCCACATAAAGTAGATCTGATTGGAGGATGGAAAGGGAGATGGGGCACAGACAAACACAGAAGATGGGTATCTCATGCATAACAATGATGTGGTGAAATTCCACTGTGGACATAGAACATCATATGTATCAGTTCCTGTTCCTGTCTGCCCTGCTCCCTCACTTCTTATTAGCAATATGTTGCATAACTCTCACTATATAGTCATAAAAGCCAAGAATTGCATTTCTCCCACTAAAGAAAGACAGAACAAAATAAAAATAAACCTGAGGAAAACCAGGCAAGAGGAACACTAGGAAAAGAGGTAGACTAAAGTAGAAATATGAAGCAGGAGTAGACTGGGGATTCGTGAGCTCTGAGGTACTAATTGAGAGAGTAGGGTAGGTGTGGAAGTGATGGATGGTGTGGGGAGGGGAGTTTCTGAGGGAGGTAAAATACACTGAAAAGGCAGCATGGCCAGCATAGGTGTTACAGTGGAAAATGCAGAAGAACTGCAGATCTGAGGAGCAGCGATACTGTAAATATGAAGAGGCAATATAGCATCAGAGTAGCATGGTGAAGTAAGAGGAGAGGAAGGTTAGCTAGTATTTTGAAAGGAAGGTGACACAGTGGGAGAGATTTCATCATTTGAGAGCTGAGATAGAAATATTTTATTAAACAGCGGAGCGTTCATGGAGTGTATCCAGTGGCAAAGTGAAAGACTGAATGGAGGAGAGGATACAGCCTGGCCAGGAAGGACTTTGGGCAGCATTGTAGACCACTTCTGCATAGTCAAAGATCAGTAAGATCATGTTTTGGAGTTAAAAAAATGATCATATATCCTATCATATTATATCAAATTGTATTATCTTCTCATATATATCACATTTTAGATTAGATTATCTGCCCATATATAACATCTCCTACCCTGCCCCATGCCATCTGAAGGCACAGCATTCCTCAGTGACTGAAAAATAGAAATAAACATGTAATTGCAGTCCCCATGCGCATTTTCTCTCTGGGAGTATCCCCACCCCACCCCCGCACCTGTCCACTGTATCTAAAAATCAAAATGCTCTATAGTGTGGTAGTATTTCACAGCTGACAGCACATATCCACTGAAATCATGTTTTCTTGGCATATAAATCATTCTAAACATAAGAATAGCAATTCATAATAATAATTATACTAAAATAAAAAACACAGGAGTCAGGTTTCAGAAAACAATACATCCTCTGCATCATCATCTTTCACCTCCCTCCATCATGAATCAGATTTGTCTTGTCATGCTTCAATGTTGTGTGTGGGTGATGCCATCTTCTTCCTTGCCTGCACACTGCACAGATGGTGCAATAGGACTGGAATTTATCACTATAGGAGGTGGTACAGAGCTCCGTGGGCGTGGACAATTGCCTGTCTGCCTTGAGGCAGTACAGGTAGTGCTATTTATTATGATCTGCATGACTAATCATGCATTCATTTAGAAATCATACTTTCTTGTCATGGAAATAAAAAATACATTTAAAGTTGTAAACAAGTATGTTATATTACTACCATATACTACAATAAATTTATTGTCATGTCATTCACAGTGCAAGGTCACAATCCACGGTGCTGCTGTGCCAGTACCAGAATAAGCACAATAACTAGTGTCCTTGCACTCATTTAATGACTCTTTGGGGAGTGATGATGACTCTTGATCTTCAACCATTCTTAATTGTTGAATACACTTTGTCTTAAAGACTCTTGCAAGAAGAATTAAAGCACAACTAGACACTGCATTATGCTTCCCAGTGTCATACTGGCCAGTTCTAGACAGTGCATGCAGTGATGTGTGCTGCAAAAGCAAATTCCTTTCTGCCACAATATGAAAGGCAACCAGAGTACATCATAAACAACCATTTCCATGGTCCTTCCCATGGTGAGTGTACTTGAATGACTCACACACCATTATTTATTATCTTCTACAGCAACCTAATATACTAGTACATAACTATTTTTCTTGGTATATAAATAAAATAATAATAAAAATAAAATGACATTAAATTAAAAACCTCAGAAGCCAACTGGTTCTTCTAAACAAATACATTCATTATCACATATCATATTGTCATATAAGTAAAATAGTGTTATTTAAAAATGAATATAAACATACGTTTTATTATATTACTATCATCATATTACTAATTATTATCTACTATATAAATACATAACATAAGAATAAAAAAATAACAGAAGAGACAATAACATAAAATAATAGTAATAATGGCATATACATATAATTCAAAAATATATGGTGCTGCAAGGGAGATTAGAGTAACTGGCATTTGGTAAAGCAGAGAGCCGGAGACTGCAGGGGACCTTGAGTCAGCAATATCCAGTAATTATTACTGCAGCTCAGACTGTGTTGTGATATTCTTAATGGATTTTGCAGACTCTGTCACAACACCACAGACAGCAGTCCATAGAAGTTGCCTGCCAACAGCACCTGCCACAAGCAAGTACAGTAATTCACATTTCTTGCTTTTGTCAAACCCCATCCCCGGCCCCACTGTAGTCTGTTTGGCCCCATGCCAATTACTGCATTGGTAGTCAAAGTGGCTAAGCCAAATTTGTGAAGCTGAACCATGTTTAGAGGCCACAAGCTGAAGCTGAATTGAAGTTTTCTCTGGTCCAAATCTTTCACCCTTACTACACCCAGCTGTAGAAATGGGTTGAAGCAGGACCCCACTGGAACTGAGCTGTTGCATTTCAGCTGTAATATCCTGGATAAATTAATGTGGACCTCTCAAGTTCCTGCCTTCTCACAAAAAAAAATTGCTGTTAATGGGAGGAAAAAGTTTATCTCCATAATAAACAAAATTAGTTGATGCTTTCCAAAATGTGCTGGCCAAGAAGGAAGCAAAGTTATGCTTCACATTCATAAGTATAATACATCACATACAGCATTGTATTCCAGCACAGTAATTATGTCTGTGGATTCCGTTATTACATTAATTACCAGATGTGGCAGTAACATAAATAAAACAGTATTTTAATACAAACAGGTAGGTAATGGGGTCCAGAAGTTTGATCATAGAACTGTGAAATTGAAGACCTGTCTGCAGTCATATATTCCCAGCAGTAACGTTTAATAAGATGCATACCCCACAGCTGCTTTGCTTATATATACACTAGAATCAGGGTCAAACTCCCATTTTAGTGGAATCAATGCAGCATTTCTCAATTGGATACTCATAAACAACTAGAAGTTGGGTTCCTGGTTCAATCTGAACCAGATTCAAGTGTAGCTGTAAAGTGCATTGGTTGCTTTGCACTGGGTTACTTGTTGCATGTAAACCCAATTGGGAATTTATTCTTCTATTTCCCACACTGATTCTACACTAAAAGGAATGCAGCCAAATTGAAAATCCTAAATTGCTGTGTGTTTACATGCAGAGGGAATCAACCACCTTGTCATTAATTCATTTCATTCTCATTAGTCCAACAGCATGTAAACCAACAAATTGATTACAAAGTAACGAATTCCCACTACAAGTTAAAATGGCAGTGGAATTAGATGTTACTTCTCAGTTGTGCTATTATGCATAAATGAGCTAAACAAAAGAATAAGAAAACATATCTAACTGAAAAATATGTAATTAATTATATATGTTCTTAGTAAAAGAACATGTAAAATCTTCTCTGGTATATATTTAACAATTAAATATGAGCTTGAAACATCACATTGTAATACGATATATGTTTAGGACCTCAAAACATGATATACTGTACTTCGCCTTCTTCATGTACTGGAATCATGAGTAGTAAATGGAGTAATAATTAATTTAGCACCACATATAAAAAAAAAAAACATGATTTTCCAGATATGCAAGGCAAATATCCACACCTGTGTTTCCAATTTATTAGTCATGTGTTAGTAGTAAGGTTTATTTGTTCGACCATGAATAAAAACATCTTATTAAATTCTAGATGCTTTTGATAGTATAACAGGCAAGATAAAAAAAAATGCTAAACATGTCTATAAATGTCAGTCATTTGTTAAAATATGCATCTCAAGTTAATCTGCTCCCTAGTCAATATTACAAAATAACAAATGCCTTCTATGCTGTTGTATGTTCACAGCTTTGCTTTTTTCATGTGAGTCATTTTAATTTATCATATATTTCACTAGGCCCTAGTAATTTATTTCCTACTTGAAGATGGCCTATTCAAACCTCTTAGGACTTGGACAAAAATTAATCCAGGCTAATGTACAAAGAGTGGAGTCAACATACGAAGATTAGGCCAAGTGGCACCATGTCAAATCAATCTGCCTCTCAAAGTTTACCCCACCTATTCACATCCTGTCTCATCCATACCCACCTGGTAACCAATTGGACAAACTGAATCTATAGGTCAAATCCATGAGGGGAACTATGCAGTGCATGCTTCTCAGTACCCCAGGGGCCACCTCCTAACCAGCCACTCCAGTAGACCATTCCCGAGGCACCTGATGTGGCTACATGTTATGAGAGGGGCCCATCTGATCACACCTTGTCCCAACTGTGCCTACCTTGTAGTCAGTATTGGGGGCATATCCATTTGGGGCATCATGCAGCACATGCTGCTCTGTGTCCCAGAGACCATCCCCCTACCTGGCCACTCCCATCAGCTACTATTGAGGCATTTAGTTAGGGTCTAATTGTTCACACCATGTCCCATCTGAGCCAGACTGATGGCCAGTCAGACATGCTGGCATTGAGGCACGTCCATTGGGGCACCATGTGACTCATGCCGCTCTGGGCCCCCTTGAATTACCCTTGATCAACCACTCCTGAGGTATATACTGGGACTCCATTTAACAGGTAGATACGCTCTCTGTGGGGCATTTTGTCTTAACAAATAATGCCAAAAGCCACAAGGCAGTCTAATGACCATCTCCTGTACTAATAGCCATTAATGGCCTCCCTGCTGATAAATAATCAAATAAGAGCCATACCAAAATCATCTAAAATGAACAAAATACACAAATATTTAAGTAATGTTATCTAGGCACAAAGGCATAAATATTTAAAGCCCTTCATAGAGCATTTAGCACAGATAATAGAAAAAACATATGGCGAGTCAGCTCTGAGTTCACCAATTATGTCAGGGCTGGCAATTCAAACAGAGGAGCCTAACCCCACTGCCACCATCAGTTAGTATTATTGTGCTACCTCCTGCAGGTGCCATGTTTAAAGCCATGTTCAAGGACATTCACTATCCATACTCACATTAATTACATTTCATTATGACCACATTCATTATATTACTAAGATACAAAATTAAATCCCGGCATATTAATTCTTCAGTACCACCACCATAATTATGTCGCCAATACATTCTTATGCATAATAATCAGTCAAGCTACCCTAATAAAATAATAGATACTATTTCTTAATGACTTCCAATAGTACTGGCTACATGCAAATTGGATAGAAGCATTTTGTTGCACATTAAATCCATAAAATTTCACATATATAGCAATCAAAACATAAATATTACAGCTAAATTAAAAAATAGCAAATAGCAATCAGGCATGTCAATTATCAGTTTTCAAGTAGTCATGCATAAGTACCCAAGAATTCTAAAATCAAACCCATTTAGAGCAGGGTAAAGCATTCAATTGAACTGAAGGGCTGCCATAAAAATCTGCAGAATTGTTAGAGTGATAATAAAGGCCAAAGGTATTACTGTGTTTGTCTTGTCTTTACAACTTTCAGTTTATGAAATTGAGTCCCTTCTCTGTATAAATAGATACAAATAATTTTTACATAGAGACAAAGAAAGCAGATACACATGTATTACCAGAGCAGCAATAACTACAGCTTATAGAGTAGTCATAATATGATCATGGGGAGTTCATATGGTGACTCAGCACAGAGTTCACCAGTTCTATCATGTACAACAATTCAAACTGAGGCGCATAACCTCACTGACATCAACCGTTAATGTTTTTGTCATATCTCCTGCAGGTGCATGTTCAAGGCCATAGGTAAGTTTACTGTTTGGCTCCCTCAGTGGGAGTCCATCAATAAATGTCCATTATTGAGTGCCCTCTGGCCAATACCAGTAAGATTTTTTGTAAAAAAGTGAAGTCCATTAAGCTACTTCATTCTTGCAATATAGAACCCACACACAATTCAGGAAATTCAGGCAAACTGGTCAACATACCTCAGAGCTGTATATTATCACTGTATAATATCACCTGTACTTGCAGTTCCTCAAGTTATCATAAAGTTGAGGTATATCTGCCAGTTAATGACATTTTTAGCTGCTTTCTGACATTTTACCCTTACGATAGTTTGTGCTTTTAGGAGACTGCAAGAAGTTCTAAACCCTCAGCACAGGATAAAAGCCATTTCCATTAATTAATCATTGAACCATTGAGGAGTCCGTGCTCACATTTCTTATCTGCTGAGACCTGTGGAAATAGAAGGATAGAGATCGCTCATCTGAGCATATTATCTTTCATCTTGGTTTTGGGGCAAAAGAGATACCCCCCTCTCCCCAGGCAACCACAGCATACCTGTAATAAACAATAATATGCATGTTAGCACAAGGTGCCTTCTCCGATATGTAGTAAATTCTGTTACCCAAGAACTGGTCGCGGTATTCTTCACTCCTTTCAGCACTTCTCCACATCCATTATCTGATTCCATTCCTAGGGATGCTGGAAAAAAAGGGATGCTGGAAAAACCAACAGGCGGCCTGTATGACCATTTGACAACAACACTAGGCTTTGCACCATGCTTTTATCTTTACAACAAGAATACCTCTTAACTGCAATTGCAGGCTTAAAAAATGTAAGTTTCATTCACAGATTTAAGATTGTGAAGAAAATAGAAAAACTTTAAATAAGCTTTCAGGTACCCAGCGGGATGGCAAAACAGCTTGCAGTAAACACAGCTCAGCACCCTGCGTTTATCTTTACAGCTAGGAAACTCTTTTCTAAATATTACACTTTTAAACAACTAGAGTGAGTTTCATTCACTAAGTGCAAACCGTAAGCGATAGTAAAGCTTAAGGAAGAGCTTTCAAGTCGGCAAAATGGCAAGCAAACACAGAGACAGCAAGGAAGGGAGCGGCACTGCTGCCATCTTGCTGCTCTGCCCCCCTGCTATCTTGCCACTCCCCTAAGTCATGTGGTGCATATTATTCTGTTTCAGAATTAACAATGGGTAATATACAGAATGCCATTAACATAGAATTTGACAGCAGATAAGGACAGCTTGGCCTACCCAGGCTATCTAGGGTTGGCTGGATAACATCCACTGTCCAACCAGGAATGACATACTGAGCTGGTAACAACTCATTTCCAAATACATTCTGTGGGTGGGGAAAGAGGAGTACAGTACAATTCAGTCAAATAAGGTACACTAAAATTAATAGAAAATTGCTTTAGGCAATACAAAATACAGAACTAACATAAAAATTGCCATGATCAATGGAACAACCACTGGATAGCATTTTTTATTGCGTCACAAAGATAATTCATTAACTAGCTGAAGTAAAACCATTTTCAGATGAGTTAGCTAGTAACTTATCAAACTGTTAAACATTTGGGGCCTGATTCCAGAACGGATATGCATGGCGCAAAGTGTCTTGCGCCAAAACAAATGGTGCAAATAGCACTTTGCACCATGAGTTCTGACAATCTTTATTCCAAAAGGCAGCCTGCGACATGTAGCAGGCTGTCTGTGCTGAAGTGGCCCTATGCCCCCATGTATGCTATAAACCCTCTGCGACATGGCACAAGGGGGTTTACAGCAGCAATTGCACCCTATTCCAGGAGGGTGGCCACTGGAACAGCACAGCTGCTATTCCTGGTGACTCCCCTGAGGACATTGGTCCAAGTACAGTTAGACCAGCTATTAGCTGGTCTGACTGTACTCTGTGTCCACTGGGGGTGCACTTCTGTGCCATGTGCACCCAACGGCCGACCCCCCACGAACCCACATATGTTCCACCCACCCATCCCCCATTGGGGACCACACATAACTGACATCTACAGGCTTCTGACACCCCAAGCCCTGATCCCTGAGAAGTTCCCCACAGGGCTGATCTTGTCCCCCCAGTCTCCGAGAATTGACCCAAAGGGCTGATCATGTCCCCCTCATTCCTAAGCCCCAGTCCCCTATTGCCAGCTCACCTGTAATAGTAATAATGCACTGCCTGTAATCCCTGGTAGTCTAATGGCCCCAACCCCCCCAGCAGTGCCAGTCCACCCCCACACCCATTCTTAGTCAGCGATTGGCACATCCCACCTCTCACCTCCACAGCCAGCTGCCGACTGAGATCCCTCTGAGCATGTACTACTATATACAGTACACTCTCAATGAATGAGCTGTCATTCATTTAGCGGGTACTGTATGCAGTAGTATGTGCTCAGAGGGAGCTCAGCTGGTGGCTGGCCATGGAGGTGAGAGGTGGGATGTGCCAGTCACTGACTGGGAATGGGGGTGGGGGGATGGAGGACTGGCACTGCCAGGTGGGGGCCATTAGACTACCAGGGATTACAAGCAGTGTATTATTACTATTACCAGCAAGCTGACGATCAGGGATCGGGGCTTGGTGACCTGGGGGGACATGATCAGCCTTGCAGGGCAATTCTTGGGGCCCAGGGGGGGCATGTTCAGCCCTGTGGGACAATTCTAGAGGACCTGGGGGACATGATCAGCACTGCGGGGTATTACTTGGGGAACTGGGCTTGGGACAGGGGCTTGCGCCCTATCGGTGGGCTTTACTTGGCTTGCAGCACCCTGTTCAGGTGCACTTCCCTTTGGCACAATGCTTGGGGTGCTTTAACTTGCAGACATTACCGCTAGGGACCCTGACTGTTCTGGAATCAGGTGTATGGTCTCTGGGGCATCGGGATTTGGCAAAAGTCACAATTGTCTGTGACTTGCACCATGCCTTCTGGGATTGGGCCCCTTGACGTCTAATAGCATTAGGGAAGAGGTGCAGGTGGCCTTTATTCCTATCCACAGAAATAAGGTTAGATATATTTTTGATACTTCTAGATATTTAAGAATATTTCAGGATAGCAGTTACAAAATATATTTGTATACTCTGTAATCAATCCCAAATTGTTGAATGTTTTTGTTATAGATATATAGACTTATGACTCTATCTACTGGATACATATCTGAACAGGATATTACACTCTTCAGCCATAGGGTTTCATGTAAACATGACAAGTAAGTGTAGTTATATTCAAAGACATGTTTCTTGCTCAGTGAGCAGATTATATTCAAGATTAGGATGAAGACTTTTTCTGAAGCCGAAATTAGAATATTTATGGGGGCTACTGTACCTAACATAGAAATACCAAAAAGACTAGTCATTTCTTAAGGTAATGAATAACCATGTTTTTGACTGCCCTTTCAACACCAGGACAAACCTTAAAAGGGGAGGCTTCAAAAAAGTCTGCCTTTTGATAATATTTTTTCAGTGTTTTTTTTTAACTACTGCTAAATATTTAAGATGCTGCAATCAGTTTCAAATAGCAGTCACTTCATAACAGAGTGTTTGTTTTTTGTACTTCTCATAATGGGCATATTATAGATTGAGGAAACACTCCTGGGCAATTGGAGCACTCATTTTCCCTGCACATGAGGCACTTTTATGTTGAAAGAAGTGGCTGATGCACAGGTACCCTGAAAACTGGCATGTTTTTAGGAGTTTTTAAAACATATGAATATATTACTGATCAACCTCTATGAAAAAAAAACTATATTAATATGGCCAGGAAAACCACTCATATGTTTGTAAGAGTGGTCTCACTTATATTTATAGAATATCAGGATCACTCACCTATGGTTTATGGTTTTCACACTCAAAGAATTAACAAGTTCACTTGTACAACCATGTAAGAGTGGCATCCCTGGTCATATTAATGTATATTAGTGTATGGATATTGAAAATAATGCCACAGTAAAGCATACAAAAAATTATCAGTAATAGGATCGCTCCCAAAGTGATAATACTACAGTTCAGGAGTGATACTAGCATTGTTCAGAGCCCATAATAGTATCATTCCAAGCTCTGAATAATACTATTATCACAAAAACCTTACAACACAAGCGCACAACTCCCCAAATCACTGACTGGTTGCTATGCACTGCAAAAGTCCAGTCAGGCATTTAGTTCAAAGCGCGGCTCATCATTGGCCACTTTCTGTCTGTGGGAGGACAAAACAGTTTCACATGGTGGTTCTCTCTCACTTAACGAGAGTGCATGGTGTCCATGGCACTTCCCCAGTTTTCCTTTTTTTTTAAATGTACCAAAAAGGGACTTATCTGGCTGATCCTGCACTCCCCCCTACCCAAATAAAAAAGTAGGCCTAAACAAAGCAAACTTTTCTGCCATACTGTGTGTGTGGGTGGGTGAGTGGGGAAGAAAGAGAGATGAAGCAAGACAGTGTAACAAAGTGTGGCTGTTGGCCAGGACAGAGAGAATCTTTCATGGCAGTGGCCAACTGTCCATTACTAAAATGGCAAAAAATAAAAGTCGGATCTATAAATTAAAAAAAATAACAAATAGGTTAGTGTACATTTTAAGGCAATAATTCTGTCTCAAGGTTCTGGGGACATGGGAACCTCTTGAGCTTTGCTTTCAAGGTTCCCATGTCCCCAGAACCTCTCAATGGAATTATTGCCTTATAATTACTGGTGACCAATTTTTTAAATGGGCTTATTGAGTTGATATTTGCCATAATAACCAGCCAGTTATTACGGCATTCATGCGCTCCATCTATCAAAAGGGAGCGTTCCCTCATTGGCTCCCGTTTTGTGAGTGGGCGGGCTAACACTTCCGAAAACTTGGCTGCTCTGTATCTTAGTGAGGAGCCCCCAAGGGTAAATCCTTACCTCCCAAATTTTTTTAATGTATTTTAGTGACTCTACCATTTTTTAAGTATCTGGTTGATCCTGCAGCTTTGTTAGCTTTGGGCAACAAACAATAGCGGCCATGAGTCTGTGTCTGCCTGACACAGGTAAGCTGCAATCCTAATTGTGATCATGATTTTAGTTTTAAATTGTAAAAAAAAAAAAATAAACTTGGAGCAGAGTGAGCAGGAGGGTGCTGTGAGGCAAGAGACATAGGGACTGTGGAGCGTAGCACAGCTCAGCTGGGAATTTAGAGTGGGAGCTGCTACTGGGTGCCCCAGAGAACTTGAGTAAAGGTGCCACTGAATGATTGGGGGTGTGTGTGTGTGTGTGTGTGTGTGTGGAGAGAGTGAGTGAGTGTGTGTGTGTGTGTGTGTGTGTGTGTGTGTGTGGAGAGTGAAGTGAGTGTGTGTGTGTGTGGAGAGAGTGTGTGTGTGTGGGGAGACAGAGACTGTTGGGGGGGGATCACAGCACTGATTTGCAAAAAATTGGTCACCAGCAAATTATATAAAATAACAGATGGGGAAGTGTGTGCATATGAGAATTTAATTCACAACCTCGGTGTGGGATGCTTTGATAAACCCCTCGGGCTTCGCCCTCAGGGTTTATGTAGCATCCCACACCTCAGGTGTGAATTAAATTCTCATAGCACACACTTCCCCATCCATTATTCTCTATGTAATGTGCACCAGCTTATCTGTTATTCTATTTAGATTGTAATATTGACAGACATTGGCGGTAAAAGTCTTGTTGTGCATCAAGTCCACCAGCTACTGGGCAGTAGGGGATCCAGACATATAAATGTGATTATAGTTGTATTAGTATGGTAGTAGTCATAGTGCCAAGCAGAAGAGTGCCCTATAAAACCATTCTTTTCCTACCTTTCCATGAAAAATGCCACACTTCTGTTAGAGACTTCACAGTATGTTTCTACGGAAAGCTGTTTGATGTTAGAAGCAAGGATTATGGCATTACAGAATAGAAAAGTAGCTGTAGGAAGTGCAATATGAAGGAGAGAGCTACTGTTAACACAAAACATTGTCAGAAATAAGTGGTAATGGGAAGGAAATTATCAATTTAATTGTCTTTAAAATGTGCTCAAGTGTTGAAAGATGCTTGACAACAAATTATACTTCTTCTCACCCAGATGTCTTCTCTGAAAACAATTTTGTGTATTTTCACATTTCTCAAATTAGGAATAATTAGCATGTATTTATTTCTCTAAAAATTGAATGTACTAGTTTAGAGTTTTCCTTATGTTTGATCAGAACACAATCAGTTTAATCTGCACTAACTTTGTCATCCTGTAGTTTCAGAGGTAGAGAAAGGGAAAGATTCATCAGGCACGTAGGTGATGTAACTTACAAGGTACTACTCATGAACAATACTAGTCATAATGTCTTTAAAAACTGTAGTTTGAGTTTAATTTGTCAATAAACATGTTCTAAAATCATATTAAAATATACAACTATTATGTATCACATGCCAATATTATTTATTAAAAACTGAAATAGGAATCCTTTTCTTCCATTTGCAGGCTATATGCTCATTCAGCATTCCTGGTTTTGTTTCACAATAACATTGTTTCTCTTTGGAATATACAGAACTATTACATTTAGAGTATCCTGCTGCTAATTTATCATATTGCAAACATAGAAATAACTTATCCCTTCTAAAGAAAGATGGCCAAAGATTTGTTTGGCTAAATGGTATTGTTTCTGAAGAAGCCCATAATCTGATGGACAGAATGCCAGACCATATTAAATTGCTGTGTTCTGTAACAGAGAAATAAAAAGAAACTTATTTTAGTAATATAGTAATTTCACATAGTGCTGTGCTGTAAGGGAATGATCTGCCGTATCTTTGAAGAAACAAGTAGTATAAAACATTGCATGAAAATGAATTAAATTGTGGTGAAATTCTATTTATAAATGTATTAGGGAAATTAATTATAATGTATATTTTTCATTTTATACACAACATACTGTGTAGCAAAACACTTTCAAAAGCAACTGGGTAGATACAGATAGTGCAGACAAATGGAACAGCACTTTTTAATCAAACACAAATCTCACTTAGACAATCATGACATGTGAGACTACCATTTTCTTTATAGACTATCCTTTGGGATAATTTTTTAATTGTAATGTATTTACCCAGGATAGGCCAGCTGAGATACAAAATCTCATTTTCAGTGGGGTCCTGATTTTTACCCATTTTACTGATTGGTGGTCTGAAGCACTATGAGGTTAGATGACTTATTCAGGGTCTTTACAGCAAGTAAGGGACTGTGATGGGATTTATTCTTGGACCTACAGATTTCTGGACTGTTATGAGATTTGAACCTAAATTTCCTGGTTCCCAAGCCAGTGCTCTAGCAATTAGATTATGATGTGTCTCATTACTTTACTTTAATTTCTCAACTAAAGGGCAATACAGTCTACAAGCTCAAGTCTCTGTGTTTTTTGAAGCTTCTGAGCTTCTGCCCTAGAGATGAGAGTGCAATGACGGTGCCAGTGGGCTAAGTAAAGTGATAGTGTATTACCTGGAATTAATATTTCTTTTAGAAGTAGTTATCTATCACCTCTTATATCTGAAGTATTTTTTTTTCTTTTCTGTTTTGCTAGTTAGAAGATCTTCTACCTAACAGTACTGTGTGGAAGGGCACTCTACCTGGAGGCTGATACAGTCAGTTCTACTCTTCTGTGTATATCATCAGCACTGTGTTCTCACTGACTGTGACATCACTAGTAACCAAGAAGGGCATTCTCCTGCTGCTTGATTGGTAAGTTGTGACACATGTTACCAATCAGGCAGCAGGCCTTGTGAAATAACGACTGAGGTCACATACTGATGATGTAGTGGGAGGGATAGAACTAGATGCAGTATGTTGGCTTCCAAATAAAGCACTTCTTTTACCATCATACCCAGTACCATTTGGTAGGAAATCATCAAAGCAATAAGAGATTACATTTAAAAATTCCTAGATTCTTTTTTGCCTGCTATTTTTTTAGGGTTACTAGCTCCTTAAGCTCCTTGTGTGCAGTGAGCCAGCAGCATACATCACAGCGATAAAACAACCATTGTATATTCCCAGACTGTATTCAAAATGAATTTTTCTGTGTTATACAGTATAAAATAAGCTGTGCATCTCAGCACTGCAGTACTGTTACTGCACAAGTACACTGAGAAGAGAGTGACTTTTCAAGCCACATTTGGTAGCTTGCAGGTGCCCTGCCAAATGTTGGAAAACTATTTTCATTTTTAGGAAAATGTTCACTGCAGCACTCTGATTTAAATATCATTTGGATTTTATGATAGTAGATGTTTACACACCATGACTCTTTAAGTAAGCAAGAAGAATCATCACTGTTCATGAACAATCATGCAGAAAACCAAAGAGAGAGAGTGGTCCTAGTTGGTTTATTCTGAGCTTAGGATGTTTTCAATGTGATGATTATTGATGTTTATAGATATATTGAATACATGGGCTCTACTCCCTATTAAAAAAGCCATCATATATTTCCCCATATATGGTGGCATGTAAGTTGCATATAGCCAACCAGTTAACTACTAACACCTTATTAACTGATTCTTACCAGTAGTGCCTTATGGAATTGGAACCATTCATTGCTTAACCTGACCAAAAATGGCCCCGCAAGATAGAATGAGATAAAACCTATTGAACAAACACCTTCATAACATAGTAACACTTGGCAAACACATTAACTCCTACTTGGTGGAGTGGGTGAAATTCAGGAGGGAAAGCCATTACCGAGATCGTGTTCTGGGTCTATGGCCAGTGTCTTGACTGTAGGAAGGTGCAGGTGCTTGGAGCTGAACTGCAGGCTGCCAAGGCAGACATGCTCTGCCTGAGAGCTATGGTCAGCAAACAACAATGGGGACAGCAGGCTCAATTGCTACAGAGGGCCCAAAAGTCAAATCAGGCTTAATGGATCATAGTTGTGAGGGAAAGACGGATGATGTAGATTGGTGTACCAGCAGTGCAGGATATACTGGCCTCAAACTGGTTTCAGCCACTGTTGGAAGGGGCCCCTTAGATTCATACCAGGGACCAGCACTCCTGAAAAGGGGGTCTCTAGCTATTGTGCATAGGCAAGGGAAGGATGGAGACCCTCTTGGAGGAAAGGAAAAGGGCCATGGTAATAGGAGACTTGACTGTCAGGGACACAGGCAGGATAATGTTTTCCACACTGGAAGTCAAGAGGGAGACCACTGTTTCTCAGGAGCAATGGCAGACATCCTTTGAAGGTGCTGGAACTCCCTGGGACAGATGGGAGGGGTCAGGTATGACAGTGAATGTAGGCACAAATGATGTGGCCAGTAGCAGTATAGAGGAGGTGAAGGAGTGCTTCTACACCGTAAACAGAACTGTCAGGAACAGGGCAAGTGTGGTGACCTGCTCTGATGTCCTATTGCAGACATGCTTCAGTTGCAGGGATCATCTTAGAATAGAGCAGTTTAATGGATGGCTGAAGGGTTGGTGTCAGGGGGAGAATTTATGGTTTACATGTGATTGAGGTCACATCTGGTGAGTATGGAATCTGTTCAAAAGGAATTACCTACACCCCATGCAAGCACACCAGGGTGCTAGGAAGTAGGTTTAAACAATACCTAGAAAAGTCTTTAAACCAGCAGAGTGGGGAGGCAGCACAGTTCAGGATAGACACATATATACAGCTGAGGGGAACCAAGAGGGCATCCCCTAGAACTAGTGAAGACAGGCAGAAGAAGCCCTGAAGAGGGGAATATTTGTTTCCACATAAAACATGTTATTTCACTTAGAATATGTTATTTCCACTTTGAATCTTGAAAAAGAACAAAGAGAATACTGGATCAGGTACATAGTTTTCGATGGAAAGAAAGGCAGTTGTATGATAAAGCAAGGTAAAATTGTAATCAAACATTAAGAATAGTGGGGTATAAACCAACTACATAACTGGTTATAGTAAAATAACACATTTTTCTACTCACAAGTGGTGAGATCTTCATAACTAAGTTATGGCTTTGCTGCTCATAAGTTATAGATCAGAGCACTGACTAGTGGAGATAACATTTTATTCCACTGCAGCCCAATTGCCATCCATTATCTATCTATCTATCTATCTATCTATCTATCTATCTATCTATCTATCTATCTATCTATCTATCTATCTATCTATCTATCTATCCAGTACATACATACAGTATATATTTAGTTATATCACTGTGCTTTTCTTGTTTGGTACAGATAATGCATATTTGAAAAACTTGGGGTACATATTCAGGCTGAGTTTGAATGAAGTGGCATATGCAGAATGTGTATGTATTTACTGGACAATCGATCCATGTTTAAGATATCTTCAAATAAAAAGCTAAAATTTGACACTTCAAATTTATTTTGGATTAATGTTTGACTGAAACACTTCTTACTGGTGCAGCTGGTCAGTGATATCACATAGCAGGACATCATTCTCAACTTGATACTTATCAACTCAGAAGTGGCTTGTGGGGTGGCAGCCAGGGAACAACTGGGGTCCACTGACTACAATTCTTTTTTTTTCAATTAGTACTTTTGGCATTTTTTCCCTGGTTTTCTTGCAAGGATCCTGGGACACCAGCAAACACAGCAGTGCATGAGCGTGGAGGAGCACATGCACTCTGGATACGAGCTCGGCCCCTTCCACCCCACCCCTGGCAATCGCCAGGCTCCCCATTGCCCAAACTGCCATCTGTACTCCACCAGGTGGCAGTCAAGGGCTGGGGAAACTCCTCGTCCCTCCCTGGGAGAGGAGAGCTGCCTTGCGGCAGCTCAATTCCACTCCTTGCCCTTCCCCCACTGCTGACCTCTGACAACCCGGCTCATTCCTGAACCTGGGTCACCGGCATGGCGTGAGGTATGTTGACCTGCACCTCAACCCTCGGTGCCACTGGTCCAGCTCCCACTGACCACAGTTCTGTATGGTTTGAACTGGTGATAGGGAGCAAAGGTCCTCCATTAAAGGCTGTGGTTCTGGACCCTAAACATGCATAATTTTGCCAGATGCAGGAAAGGGTAAGGGAAAACCTTGCGAGAATAGACCAGATTAAGGGAGTAAGTGAAAAATGTGGAAAGATCTGGATGGCAATTCTGGAAGCAACCAACAATTATGCAAGAAAGGTGACCAAAAACACAAGTATGAAAGGCTAATCCGGTTCTCAAAGGAAGTAATGGAAGATGCTAGGGTGAAGAAGTGGCCTTTATAAGGTACAAGGGAAATAAGGGGGATGATGAATGGGAGGAATAACAGTCCAGGATAAAAGTGGTGAGGGCAGCAGTCAGAAGGGCTAAAGCAAACATGGAGCTGCAGATTGCCAAAGGTGTAAAATGTGTGTGTGCCGGGAGGGGGGAAGGGATAATTTTCTAGGTATATTCTGGAGAAAAGGAAAGCTGGGAGGGATTGTTAGGCTATATGGGGGCGGGATTGTAGTAGAAGACAATGAGCAGAAGGCCAGTATCCTAAAAAATCACTTCTGCTCAGTATTTAGAGTTGAGGAAGATGGGACTCTAGAGAGAGAGGGATCATGGCAGTTACATGGGGGTGCTGGAAATGTGGAAGATAGTGATCATGGCTGAACAGGTGAAAAAAGGGCTTGAGGTCCTAAGGGTGAATAAATCACCAGGCCCAGATGGTCTACATTCCGATACTTAAGGAACTGGCTTCCAAACTGACAGAACCCTTGACTAACATATTTAATCATTCACTGAGCCTGGAGTAGTACCAATGGATTGGAAGTTTAAGAATATAAAAACATAAGAACATAAGAATGTGACAGTCACGGCAGATGGGGACTGCGTGATCCATCTAGTCTGCCCGTATGAATACTCCCCTCCCTAGTAGCTTGGTTGCTTCAGGTTACTGCAATGCCTATCCCAAAAAAGTTTGAATTCCATAACTGTCTTTGCCTCCACTACCTCTTGTGGAGGACAATTCCATGGTTCCACTACCCTCTTGCTGAAGAAGAACTTCCTGATGTTTGTCCTAAATTTCCATCCCGTTAGGAGCATACTGTGACCTCTAGTTCTGTGTTCCTTGTTTTCTTTGAATATATTCTGATCCTGCACTGAGTTGATTCCTTTAAGGTACTTAAATGTTTCTGTCATGTCTCCCCTATTTCTTCTCTGTTCTAGGGAGTATATATTCAGTTCCCTAAGTCTTGCCTCACAGGGTTCCTGATGGAGTCCCTGAATAATTTTTGTTGCTCTTCTTTGTATTGTCTCCAACTGGCTTATATCCTTTTTTAAGTGAAGTCTCCAGAACTGGATGCAGTACACCAGGTGAAGCTTCACCAGGGCTCTGTACAGTGGGATTATCACGTCTCGCTTTCTGCTTGTGATGCCCCTGCCTATGTGTCCAAGGATGCCGTTAGCTTTTTGTGCCACCCTTTCACACTGTCTTCCTACCTTCAGATTGCTGGAAATCATGACCCCAAGGTCCCTTTCTAGGTTTGTAGCAGATAATTTTTTGCACCCTAATGTGTACACCTTACCTGGGTTATTTTTCCCCAGGTACATAACCTTACACTTTTTGGCATTGAACTTCAACTGCCAAGTCGCTGACCATTCCTCCAATTGCCTTAGGTCTCATTTCATCCCTGAGGATTTTTGTGTGTCTACCCTGTTGCAGAGCTACCCTATTGAAGAGCTAAGTTTAAGCCCATGAGACACAATGTGGCATTGGTTTTGCTGATTTTACCACATGCTCAGGGGTGTAGTATGGCACAACGCTGCAGACTGAGTTTCTTCAGCCCCTGGAAGTGTGGTAAATCAGCTCAACCAACATCCCAAAGTGTCATTTTGCACTTAAAATGATTCCATAGGCAACTTTTAAAAAGCAAACACTCTAAAAGGTTTTAAAGTCACAAAAATATAGACAAATATTGATAAAAAAATGTAAAATAGTGCATCATGCTTCAACAGATAGTTTCCATTTATCAGTCATCTGTCTTTCTACATATTAATTACTTGGTTTGTTTGTTTTCCATGGAATACAATAATTTAAAATTCTGCAGTACAGTATTTCACTAGTAGAATGCTTCCTTCCCTCACTCACACCCATGGATACATGAGTACAAAATTCTGCAGGATTACACTAGTATATACATACAGACACAACCTAGGCTTCAAGTGGAGCCAGACCCTAAATTTTATCTCTATCTGGTAAGGATCAGGGAGTCTCTGCCAAACTGATAAAGATAGGAGGGGGACTGTTCATGGTGATCAAAAAAACAGAAGAAATGGAAATTCTGAACAGTACTTTTTTAAAAGGATTTGTGTGTTTAAGGAGGGGCTCATGAGTGGAAAGAACATTAAATTATTTATTTATTTTGTTTAATTTAACAGACTTTTATTTTTAAAGTTTCTTTGAAGGTTTTTATATGTGAGTAAAGATGGCAGCCATGTTTGTGATGACAGTCAAGAATGACTGAACTTGCTCTAACCTATGCAGCTGTGGAGAATCAAGATATGGGTTTTAGAATGTGTTTAGTCAATCAGGAAGTAGGAAATTTCCAACCTATTTTATAGCTGCGGACATGGTCCCACTCCACAAAGGGGGAGGGGGGAGGCAGAGAGGAATCAGGCAACTACAGGCTAGTCGGTGTTACCTCCATTGTAGGTAAGCAAATGGAGACCATTGTTAAGGAAAATTTTATGGACTACTTAGATGACAATGGGCTGCAGAATGGCAAGCAGCATGGTTCTGTGTCAAGGAGGTCAAGCCACATCAATCTGATATTGTTTTTAAACTGAGTTACTAAGGTGGTAAGTAGAGAGCAGGCAGTAGATTGTTCTACTTTGACTTCAGTAAAGATTTTGATTTGGTGTCACACGGGGGTTGCTGGAAAAGCTGAAGAACAACTGCAAGGTGATGTAGTTAGTGAAAAGGAGCCCATGCACAGAGTATTGGATGATAAGAGGTAGGCTGGCCACTACAACAGAGGAGAGGAATCTGGAGGTTATCATCAATGTCTTCCTCTAGCAAACCAGCTAGTGCAATAATGCATACAGTAAGGCACTGAGGATGCTTGGTTGTATCTGGAAGGGTTTTGACAGATGGAGGGGTGAAGCAATTCTACCCCTGTACAGATCTGTGGTGAGGTCTCATCTTGAATATAGTTCCCAGTTCTGGAGTCCTCACCTGAAAAATGGCAGAGAAAGGTCACAACAAGGATCTAGGGCCAGCAAGACAGATCCAATGAGGAATAGCTGATGGCAATGAAGATGTTCTCACTGGAGGCCAGATGTGAGAAGGGTACATGACAGTGACATACAAGTTTCTGAGGGGTATAAACAGGGTAAATAGTGATAACCTGTTTGTTAGAAATAGGTTCACAGTCACAAGAGGACATGACTTGAGGTTTGGTGGGGTAAATTCAGGATTAATGTCAGAAAGTTCTATTTCACTAAGAAAGTGATGGAGACATGTAACAGATTGCTGGATGATATGGTGGGGGTAGGAATCCTAAATAAGTTCAAAAACAAATGGGACAGACCAAGAGGATGCATAGCCCTACTGGGGTAACCTGGAGGGCGGTGGTATTGGAGGGAAACAGAGGAGGACAACTTCCTGAGGACACTAGGTCACTGGACCAGTGGTCTATTTCTGTTGCCAAATTATGTTTTTATGTTTCTCTGAATTCTAATAGCCTACAGTATATATTACTACGTACTCATGATATGAGGGATTTCCATTTCCTTTCAATTAATTGAATGAGTAGTTATGTCACTTGTGACTTTGCCATAACTGTACTGGTTAGCAAATTGCAAAACTCTTGGAAATTACTGATACACAAAGTCTGCAATGTCCAGACGTCAATCATGTGACTATGCTCACACATGTGGAGAACAGATGTGCAGTGGCAAGAGCATACAATACCGTTTATTTATTTTGCCATGTGGTTTGAAGTTAAATAGTTCTAGTAAATGTATATTATGGTTTAGAAAGTGCTAGTTTCTGAATCTTCATTTTCAAACCCAGTATATAGGAAATACTTGTACAATGTGTAAAACATGAGGAATAGAGGCTATGAGCTGTGGAGCAGTATTATGGGAGTGGAGTGAATCACTATCTGGAAGGTGTCAGTTGAAAGGTTCGGGATTTGAGGATAACTGTTGAGTTTGTTCTGGAAGTAGAACTACTGTACATGGTCCAGGAAATTTGGGCTTTACTAATAAGGAAAGGAACAGACTGACTGTAAACATCATTTGGTGATTTTTAAATTAAATGGCTTTTTAAATCTCAAGTCTCTGCCTCCTTAGTGATAGAATTTATAAAGCACTTTGAGATGGTTGCACGAAATATGCTAAATCAACCCAAATGCTTATTTTATCATCAGCACCTAGTATGAAACCTGTGAGGTCCATCATGATTTTTTTCAAATTGCTCTGTGCTGATCTTCTCTCAGTCTATACCTGCTTTGTCTGCTCCCATTCTCAAGGTGCCAGAAGCAGAGGCATGAAGATCTGTTCCTTCTCTGTCAACAGAAGTGACTGGGGAAACCTAGCCAGTAGTTTGCCTTGGAAATGGGAGCAGACATGATGAGTAGTTTCTTATGGCCAGAGTGACAAATGTTTACATTTCTGCTTAGACTTCATATAAAATATAGGAGGGACCTCACACATTTCAAGATGAATACTGATAGTAAGGAAGATTCACATTTAGGTTTAAGTAAACCTTTCCTTTAACTCTGGGGAAAAAAAGGAGAACTAATGCAAATGGTCAGAAGAAACTACTAGCAGATAGATATTGCTGAAGAAGAAAGAACATTTTGGAAATAAAAAGTTGAATAATGGAAAATATGGTTTTATCTATATATGTCATTCCAAATTTAAACAGATTAGCATGATTTAATATGTCAGTTGCATCTGTATCTCCTCTCCAAACACCCCTTCCCCAGACATGGCTGAAAATAGGCAGAATTGCCCAGCCCTCCTTTCCTGGACAACACAAACTTGTTAAACAAATATCTAGTGTACCTAACAGTTTGGGACATGTGGTTCCCCCAGATACAAAAGCCACTTAGAAAGCAACAGGTCCATCATGTATAGTAGCCTTCTGTACCCAGGCTTGGATGCAGCAAAGAGCATTGGCCAGGCAGCCAGCTTCTTGCTACTTTTGCCCCTTAGGCCATGCCTAACCTGTGCCACTCCTGCTTTGCCTCACACACACACCACGACCTCAGACCTGGCCACTAACCCAGATGACAGAAAGGGACCAGAAACTATTGATGTGAACTGAGGACAGGAATGTATGCTGAAGCAGAACACCAGCAACAATGATCTCCACCTAGCTGATATCACACTGGCAATGGTGCTGCACCACCACTAGCCCGTCAAGTACTAGAGGAAAGATGACATGGAAGACGGGCCTTTTGGAGCCATGTCTGTACAGAAGGAAATGCAGCACCACACCAGGGTAGGGCTAAAAGCCAGACTAATGAAACATAGAATGGTTAGCGGCTCAAGGGTGCACCATGAACCAAATCAACTAGGAAGCCACAATGCCCTGGATGTGCTCATGTATTCATTGTTAGACCTTTGTAATATAAGCCAATGAACAACATTCTAGCATTATTTTGCTTTTGATTCATATTCAGTTTAACACAGAAACACAGAATTTTCCAGGAAAAAGGGACTGCTTACCCCTTCCAGTCTGTCCAGATTTCCCTGCCTATTCTGTCTCTGCGGACAATAATTGGTCTCTGGTGACCCTTCCTTTCCTGCTTATTTACAATTATTCCCATATGCATATCTCTTAAAAACTTTTTTATGGGACCAAGCTTTTGGTGACCAACTATTGGATGATATTAATTTGATATACCCCTGCTGCTGAGATGTTTGTTTTGTTGACTTTGTGATTTTAATATTGTTAAGGCGTCTTGGTTTTTGAAAGGCGCCATACAAATAAAGTGTTATTATTATTATTATTATGTCATGCATGTTTGAACACCCCCCCCACACACACACACTGTTTTCAGCCCCACTACCTCTGGTGGCAGGCTGTTCAAGGTATCCACTACTCTTTCTGTAAAGCAGGATTTCCTCACGTCACTCCTAAACTTTCCCCTTCTAGCTTTGTTGCATGCCCTCTTGTTCAGTTGCATGTCCCCATTTGAAACAGGCTCTCCACCTGTAACCCTGTTCAGCCCCTTGAGGTACTTGTAGGTCTCTATCATGACCCCCTTCTCTCGCCCCTCTACTCCAGGGTGTACATGTTGAGATCTCTCAGTATCTCCTCATATGGCTTCTTGTCCAACCCCTATACCATAGACTGTCAGTTTCTTAATCATTCTCCTATGTAGCATTGTATCAAAGTTGTTGCTGAAATCCAAATACAGTGGTAGTTCCAAAAAAGTTGACCAGTACCACGGTATTTTCCGTCAACCATGGAAAAATATATCACAGATTTATTGCCACCATGGTAGAAAAACTAATTGAATAATACTGTTTTTTTTTTCATGGTATGTGGTAAATCCACCGTATTTTTTCCCATGGCTGATGGAAAATACCACAGTACCAGTCAACTTTTTTGTAACCTCCACTGTATGCCATTCCCACTGTCCTTCTATGATCTATTTCCCTAGACACCCAGTTGAAGAAATAGATCAGATTTATCTGGCATGCTATTCCCCTCATGAATACATAGTGCATTTGGTCTTGCAGTCCTTTAGATATAAGATATTACACTAGCCATTTTTTTAACAGGGTTTCCATTAATTTTCCCACCACCGATGTGATACTGACTGGTCTGGAGTTGCTTAGCCTTCTAACAGCTGCTGATCTCATGGAGCAGGACTACATCATTCTCTTCCAGTCCACTGGAACCACTCCTGTTTCCAGTGATATGTTAAATAAATCTACCAGTGTTGCAGCAAACTCCTCCTTGAGTTACTTTAGCACCTTTGGATCTATTGCGTCTCATCCTATGGCCTTGTCCACTTTCAGGTTTGCCAGTCCCTTCAGGACTCTTTCTTCTGTAAATAGCCTTGTGTTCACTCCCCCCTTCCTGTGTTTCCACTGCTCTTTTCTGGTCTGTCCTCCTCTCCTTCCATTGTGAAGACTGAGTAGAGGTACCTATTCTGGATGTCAGCTTTTCCTGATCCTCCTTTGTGCAGTCACTATCTGCCATCTTCCTTATCCTCACTATCCCTCCCCTTACATTTCTCTTCTCTCTTATGTACCTGAAGAAAATATTGTACTCTTCTACCACCCATTTTGCTATCACTTCCTCTGTTTGCCCTTTTGCTTGCCTCACTGCCGTCCCAGCTTCCCTCTATTTTACCTAGTACTTTTCCCTATCCTCCTCCCTCTGTGTTTCTGTGTACTACCGGTATGTCATTCTTTTTTCTTCATGTTCTTGGCCACCACCCAGGAGTACCATAGTGGCCTTTTTTCCTCCTTTTATTTCACTCACTTCCTTCACACAGAGGCTGGTTGACTTCACATTACCGTCCCTTACTGTACTCCATTGTTCTTCTAGCACACTCTGGCAAGCCACCTCTGCTAGGCTGCTTCTCAGGCAGTTTCCTTTTTCTTTAAAATTGCCCTCCTAAAACCCAGGACCCTCATCCTCATGGGGTCTGCTTCTGCACCCATCATAATGCTGAAACCACACTGTATGATGATAACTGGTCCCCAGAGGACATCTGACATACTGTCTATGTTAGTGAGTGCCAGGTCTTGTGTTACCCCTTCTCTAGTGGGTTCTATGACTCACTGCCTTAGAAATGCCCCCTGAAGCAAATCTAGGATTGCCCTGTTTCTAGTTAAAGCTGGAATTGGGAGGCTCCAATCCTGATCAAGCTGGCTTACCTGGCTCAAACAATACATACAGTCATGTGAGGTGGAGCTTCCTGGATTCACAATGTTTAGGCAGGATAGATGTGGAAAAAAGGGTGGTGGAGTTGTCATTTATATCAAGTCTTTCTTAACTGCACCCGTGGTCCAAATACCTGCCCTAAATAATTCTGACTGCAATGCAGTATTTGTAAATCTACTGTTAGAAGACATTAAGCCCATAATGGTAGTCTGTATTTATAATCCTTGACCTGCCCCTCATAGCTCTTCCCTGGCACTCGCTCCTGTCACTGAGTAGGGCTCTCCTCAAGCTCTGCTCAAACCTAGTTACCCCTGGTATGTACTACTCTTTGAAGTTATATTGTATGTGAGTTCTGTTGATGCCACTGTTCTACCTTTCCCTATGTCTTCTTCCACTGCTATGTATTTCAATGATTATATGTGAAATGTTTGGTATATCTATCGCTGATGTTCACCTGTCACATCCTTTTATTTAATTGGTGTTTTATCCATCTGTATGTAACCTCCCGGGTCATGCCTGAAAATAGGCAGCTCTGCTCTCTAGTGTAGCCACCCAGTCAACAAAATCTAAATAAATAAATAATCTCCCCAAGGTAGCAGGGACCACTCTGAAGTCCCTGATCAAAGCAATCTCTACCCTGCCTTTGGGTGAGTGAGTAATTCTGCATGACTTCATTCTCCACTGGAATCCACATATCAGTGGAGACATAAAATCCATATTGCATGATGCTAACCTTATCCAAATCATTAGCAAGCCCACAAGGATGAATAACCTGACAGGCAATCACACCACTCTGGCCTAGACCCATGTCATTAAACTGGAGAGATTTAAATTAGCGGGGGCCTTTGCTAACTCCATAAGCGATCACACCCCTTCTTTCTGCATTTGGAAAAATGACTACTCAATACCCCCTCCCAGAATTTTTGGGCTTGGAACTACTCAAAATTTGACATGTGTTCCTTCCTTAAAATGCTATCCAAAGTTAACTTGGCTTGAATTAGAGTTGCCCCCTGTTAAGACTCAGGCCTAGAATTTTTTACTAAGAATTTTCCATTCCAGTAGAACACTGTTTGGAAGCATTAACAGCAATATGGGTTCACTTGTTCTTGCAGAGGCAAACTTGAGAAGAACTTTAGCGTTATGCTAGTGGCAGAAAAAGTGTTACTCTATTTCTCTGGTAATCAGTAATCAGCACATAATAGTCTCATAGTAAGAGATAGTCCATGTTGCTGTTGCAATCCTGGCAGACTCAAGCACATAAATTCAAACTGATTGCAGGAGCAGCTGATGTTCCACTGCACAGAGCAGACACTCGATGGCTGAATGAAATGCAGATTGCATCCACCAATTCGCTGAAGCTTCTAGAGCATTTTGGAGCCTAAGAGGCAGTAAAACAAAGGTACCTCCCTCACATCTCTGGCACAGATGACTCTCCTTTGAATTCCAACAGCTCTCTCACCAACTAAGCAGTGATTGATGCTCCTCTGAATGGCAGTTATAAAGCAACCCAGACCACCCCCCCTGCCCATGCACCAGACCACAAGGCAGAAATGGCTCTCAAACCTTAACTCCTGAGGCACCAGCAGGTAACTTCATGGAATTTTAGGACTCCTTGGGATTCTGAAAGGTTATGCAAGAGTTCAGCCATCTGATCATATTGCCTTAGACAGTGAAGGATATATAATACTGTTTAAATAATGGAACACTTCCTCTGGAGATACTGCATCATTGGGAGATACATTATCTCCAGCAAACATTGTTTCATATTTGTCTTCTGGGGTACATATTGCCTCATGCGCAACAGGATGCTTATGTGTTGCCATTTTCCCACAACATGTTTTTGATACAGTGGAGCCTGCCAGTATGCAATGCAGTGTCACAGATCCTGCATGGCAAGAGGGAATAACAGTTACTGAAATTGTCTTGTTTCTTGCAAAAACTCTGCTGCAGAATTCTGCAGTAATGCATTGCATCCTGACAGGCTCCTTTGTAGTTAAAGTAAGCAGACACCTAACTACACCATGCAGCCATGTCAGTCAAGGTAATTGGGCTGGGTTGGGGGTTCTAGCAAAGATGTCCAAAGAGAACAGCTTCCAGGAGTTTGAAGAGTGTGGGGTCATATATACATATGTTCAGTTCAACAAAAGGAATACCTTGCTCTATACCAAGAAGATCATATCTACAACTGTGTGACATTTAAAAATAACAGGCTTTATTATAAATAGGCGCAGGGTACAAAAGAACCCCAGGGTAAAACAGAACCACCCAAGCTTTCAGAACTGGACCACAGCTAGTGTCACATGCCAGCATTGGAGGGGGGGCTACTGCTAGTACTGCTGAATGCAGTCTACTTTTAGGGTTCCCAGGGGTGTCCTGCTGAGGAGACAGCAAGGGGTTATATGGTAATATTGGAGTGCCCCATCAGATCAAAGTGAGTAATGTTTGAGAGAAGTATGATCCAATGTTGGGGTGCACAAGCCATGAAGAAATGAAGTCAGTGATTTTTTTTTTTGTAAAGAGAATGTTTTATCTTGATTAGTAAGTAAACACAGTTGTAAGTAGAACCAGTGTGCTGATCGTTCAGTGAGAGCCTCCCATGTGAATGGCAAATTATAACCAGCTTTTCCTATGGGAAAAACAGTGACCAGTTATTACAAATGAAATTGTCCCTGTCAGGAAACAGTAGTCACTCTCAGGCCTGCTATGTCGCCAACACTGAACAGTTGACATAGGTATAACTTTTACATTCTGCTTGCCCACCAGTCAACCTAAATCTCCATCCCAGAATGCAGTACTTTTAAGCAACAGTGAATCTTATGTATCTGAATGAACAATAAAGTCAAAAAGTACATAGAATGCCACAGATTCAGAATAAGTTTTCCAATATTTTTGTGGTTGTAGTGGGGTGGTTGAGGGGCATGCCCAGAGACACCACAGTGTAAACAAAAGTCTGTAATTCATTTGTAGAAGTTGGCAGCATGTACCTTCAGGTTCAGTAATGATGGCATTCATAGGTGCTGTTAGAACTCTTACAGCTGCTTACAATAGGATATAAAAGGTACATGGCTTGTGATGGGCACATTTAAGCTACAAACTATAGTATACAGTGAAAATACCTATCTAGACTCTAGGGAGGGGGTATGTACTTGGAGGTGTTATAAACACCCCACATTCCAGCACCATAGTGCTACAGTAGATCTGCTATTAATATACTGTAGAACTAAAAACGGAAGCAGGGGATAGTGAGATTAGGCAGAAAGGACAAACACAAATGTTTTAAAAAAAATGAATCTGGCAAATGATTGAAGTAACAGAAGTGATAAACCAAGTTAAATAAAATTATTAAAAAAACATAATTGAATTGTAAATGTCAAAACTCAGAAAAGATCTTGAACAACAATAAAATGATTCTTCTGAAGCATTTACTTTAGAAAAGCAGAAACAAGGTGAAAGAAATAATTGACTGCCTTAAAAGGAATATTAGACAAACAGAAACAGGAGCTCAAAGAGGAACATGGATATTATCTTCTAAATGGTGGCATTGTTATATAGCTTCACTGCTACTTTCATGCAACTGTTACTGAAATGTACTATATTTACAGTATATTGTAATTTACTTTCTCAGGAAACCATTGGAAATGAACCCCGGCATAACTGGTTTTGCAGCATCTCTTTTGCTTAAATAACACTCCTGATTCTTGATTGAAAGAATTACTGTGCATCAGTCTTTGCAAATTAACAGAGTGGGGATTTATCTGAATCAATCTTCAGATTTTCAGGTATTATACTGTATGCAGATAGTATGCATAATGGATATAAAAAGATCAGTGATTCTTACATTGATGCTGCAGCAGGTGCAGATAATAATACAGCCAGAAGTGTTAAAGGAAGTGTGGTTCAGAAATCAGGGAAGCTGTAACAGACACTTACTGACTAATTGTGGGGAGAACACTGAGGACTGGAGCATGACCTGTATGTCTCTTAAAAAAAAACAATCAAGGCATACATTATGGAATTTCAAAATACTGGTAGTGCACAGACTGTATACAAGTAAATGAGGCAAGCAGTGGTTTGCCAGCAGTAGGGTAACAGCTCACACCTAGTCATAGACCATTATAGAACCTTTTTATACAGAAATTCTGAATTCTGTAAAGTACCTAGTGACTCTACATTCAGCATGCGAATGTAATGTGAATCTGGAATCAAATCCTGTTCACTGTACCATATGGGATGGTGTAATAGCGTAATGCAGGCTTCACAAGTGTTGAAATCTCAGATAATATGATTTAAATGTTAATGAAACTGCTAGGCCTCTTTCAGATTGTACAAATTTGGGCTTAGATATACAACTTAATTTTGGAGGAGTGAATCACCCAATAGCAGCATTTTCCATGATATCTGACTTTCTTTTTGTAAAAGGTATGTAAAAAAAAGAGGAATGATGGCTCTTATTAGGACAACCTTATCTGCCATATCAGGACCTATGTTATAAATTCTGAGAGGAAGACTTTTATTGACTGGGTTACAAAGGAGTAAATCAGAGGGGAGCAGTGGATGTCGCCTACCTCGATTTCAGCAAGGCCTTCCCCACGGTCCCTCATAAAAGGCTAGTTAACAAGATGGGTAATCTGGGCATGGGCCACAAGGTGGCAAACTGGGTTAGAAACTGGTTAATGGACAGAAGGAAGAGGGTAGTGGTAAATGGGATCCAGTCTGATAAGAGGGGGGTGCCTCAGGGATCAGTCCTTGGTCGAAGCCTGTTTAATGTCTTAATCAGTGACATAGCAGAAGGGCTGGAGGGAAAGGTCTGCTTGTTTGCAGATTACACCAAGATCTGCAACAGGATTGATACTCCAGATAGGGTGGAGAAAATGAGGGACCTGGGGAAGCTTGAAGAGTGGTCTGAGGTGTGACAGCTGAGGTTTAATTCAAAGAAGTGCAAAATAATGCACCTGGGACAATGGAACCCTGGCTAGAGCTACAGAATGGGGGGGAGTTGCTGACGGTCACCAAGGAAGAAATGGATATGAGCGTTATCATTTCAGACAACATAAAGGTGTCTAAGCACAGTACAAAGGCTGCAGGGAGGGCCAGTGGCATGCTTGGGTGCATAGGCAGAGATATCACTAGCTTAAAGAGGGAGGTGGTGATTCCATTGTATAAAACACTAGTGAGGCTGCACCTAGAGTACTGTGTACAATTCTGGAGGCCTTATCTTCATAAGATATTGACAGGATGGAGGCGGTCCAGAGAAGGATGACAAAGATGGTACAGGGCTTGCACCAGAAAACATATGAGAAGAGATTAAAGGACCTCAATATGTATTCGCTGGAGGAGAGGAGGGAGTGGGGAGACATAATAGAAACTTTCCATTACCTTAAAGGCATAAACAAGGTGCAGGGGGTGACATCTTCCAATATAGGAGAAGTACAAGAATGAGGGGGCATGATATGAAATTGGAAGGAGTCAGGTTAAGGGGAAATGTGAGGAAGTTTTTCTTCACAGAAAGGGTAGTAGATGCATGGAATAGTCTGCCACAGAAGGTGATGGAGGCAAGCACAGTGGAGGGATTGAAACATGCATGGGACAGTCATACGGGAACCCTAGAAGTTGGAAGGAGAGGAGAAAGCTGTTGATCAAGTAGGGTCAGAGGCCACAAACAAGGGTAGGGCTTATGGGCTGACTGGATGGGCCTAGCTATCCTTATCTGCCTGTAATTTCTACAGTATGTTTCTATGTTTTACAGATAGATGAATTCTGTACAGTCTGTCATAGACTGCTACCTGCAGCCAGACTTTCTACAGTTCTCCTGCTCTTAGGTTTCTCTTTCTGTTATAGGCAATCTGATGTACCTTTAGTCTTTTACATTTTGCTGTTACATTAGCTCACTGAAAATGCAACCCTTGAATCTGTCAAAATATATAGCAGATCTGCAACTTCTGAGTTTGAAACTTACTACATACAATATTCATACACAAAAAAAAATTTAACAAATGCATTGCAATGTAAGCAATAAAAGTCAATGTGAACGTAAACTAAGTCACCATTGACAGTTCCTCTTGTTTATTTCAAGCAATGGTTCAAAGGGAAACACATCTGTTTTTTTGTCATTTTACAGTAATCCCATTGTAATTTAACAATACGTCAGATTCAAAGATTATTTATTGCTGTTTTGCCGGTAGGTAAGGGAGATTGTGTATCCTAGGAGGATTGTTGGAATCCAACCACATTTGCTGGTTCTTAAATTAAAGTGCCTTGCCAATAGAATTTTCCTAAGACTGTGTGGTTACCCAGTGGTTGCTCTCACTAATTTGGATTGCCTGAGGCCATAGGCTCATTGAACAATTCTATTCATGAACATCAGATGATGCATGACAAAGCTTTAGTGCTGCAAAGAGGGAACTAGCTATGAAGGGAAGCACTATACCAGAGGGGGGTTTCGATAAAATTCCCATCTAGACTGTGAATTCTAGACAGTAATTTGAAATAAATTGTGAGTGATGATCAGTCGATGATGATTTGCATAATCGTTATACCTTCTATAATTCATCAAGGTAATGATATTTGCTTCCCTAAAGTCACATTTATCCTGTAGCAGGGGGAATGGAGCACATGTTGTGATTTTTAAAAGGTTTTACTATGACACAACTTGTTGTATTTACATATAACTATGAGGTAATCAGTATGATGACTAAATGTGTATTAAACACTTCAAAACTATTATGACTGTAATATAATGTAATGCCATTGCTTTTAGAGGCTGACAATTAGAATCTTGCATCTTCAGCCTGTATTGTCATATATATCATCAAGAAGCATTTCAGTGATGGAACACATTTAAAAAAATGTCACTAAAAGATTCAGAAATACTATACACTCATGGTGGGCACATAATTCAAAATGGTGACGCCTCTTCTTTATCTGTCAGTCTGTCTGCTCATCCATCTGTCTGTCTACAATGTTCCAATGCCTGTCTCTCTATGTCACACACACACACACACACACACACACACACACACACACACGTTGGAAGTGTAATATGCATGGATGTGAGATGGGGTTCTGTAAGTGATGGGTCCAAATTTGGACATTCTAGATTATTGTAAAGTGAAATATTCCCAGATGATATATTTTGAAGTTCAACATTCTGCCTAGCCCTCAGATGTTGGACATGATGATTGTTGAAACAAAAAACAGAATTCGTCAGCAGATAAGGACCACTTGGCTCACCATATCTGACTAGTTTGTCCCTGCTTACATGGTCACCCTAGGCCCTACTTCACCTCTGGTTGTTCAACTAACTTTTAGAAGTTAATATACTGTAACTGGTAAAGCACCCTGGGCCCCACTCATAGTTACAATCGATGACTCTAAGAGGTCATTGTGACCTCTGTGCCTCCTTTGCTGCTGTGGGCCATTCAGTCATGATAGACGGGGATTGCAGCCTTTTCTAAGACCTCATAAAAGGCATTGCAAGTGATCAGGAAAGGGGTCAGGCTCTGCCATGCAAATTATTCATAGTGACATTCAAAACACATGGTGGCCCTTGCAGGCCTGGTCACAGCCAACTCTGCCTCTCCTGGGTTACCCCCATTTAAAAGTAGGTGGAAATGTGAGGTACCATGTTGGGATTAGTCACAAAAGCTTGGGATTCATGCTATGGTCAGGGGGGATTATTGAACTACCAGGGAGTCAGGGATGCTGGAATTAGGAAGGAGAATTATGGGCAAGGCTGCATATTGCTGTGGGGGTGGGTCAAGGGTCCAATGGGTGACCAGGGACAAGGTCAGTGGGTCCATGGAGGGGTTACTGGACCACTGGGGATCACAAACACATAGGGGGTAGGGAAAAGGGATATTCTGGGTGGGTCACCCATGTTCACAAGGATGCAACCAGATCACAGCATAGCATAGCATTGTGCAATACTTATGTCTGCTGCAACTGGTTTGCTGGCTCAAGCCAGAGTGTTAGATGGTGTTAACACCAAGTTCTTTGTACAAAAAGTGATTTATAATGTGCACCTAACATTGGAGACCATGGGCTAACGCTGCTATTTTTCACTGGAAGTCAGAAATGTCCATGGGTCCAAATATGGAAATCATTTCAGGTTTGTGATAGCTTCCTTGGTTACAAATGCTTTAAAAGAAGCCAGTTTTAGAAGACAATGTACATTTTTACTGGAAAATTACTCATTCTTTCAGAAACAAAAAATACCCAACCATTTTGACATCAGTGCAATTAAATTTGGATGTAACCTTATTTTCTTTCTTTACTTCAAAGAATCAAAGGGTGAAAGCTAAATACTTTCAAAGTAGACTAACTGAAGCCCTGCTTGTGAATTACATCAACCTCTGGGTATGGCACTTTCAATCAATAACAAAATGGAGTCCAAAACTCACATGTTTTGTAACTTCTTTGATAGCGTCTGGAAAATGCTCCACTCTTTTATTAAAACCAAAAATCCTTTCAAACAGAAACATAAACAATTTTGTACTTCCTTGCCTGGTAATTGAAGTGCTTAGCATGCTGTTTCAGAGGGTCAGTGGGCAACACATGCAACCCCCCCGGCATGGTACAAAACTGTGCATCTCCAAGCATCCCTTGGAAGCTCAGATTTTTTGTTGGCTCTCACACAACTGCTCTCCCTCCACCCATACCTTTATAGCCATGCGGCTGCCTCCAGGCAACCCTTCACTTCACTCCCTGCTCTGCTTTGCCTGGCATGGTCTTCTTGTGGCACTTCCTGTTCTAAGCTCATTGGCTGCTTTCATCTGTTTCACTTGTGTTGTGTGTTTTTGGCTCTAACTTGCCTGGCAGTTGCTCCCAGGCCATTCCCTATGCCTTTGGCCCTATCCTGTTCTGAATCAGCTTTCTCCACATCTCATTTCTCTGCAGGTATGTCAAGATGAGCTGTTCAGCTGTGCATGTCTTTTTGCATGGATTTAAAATAAACATACAAACAGTGGGGAGGCAAGTTGGGAGTTGTCTCCCCTCAAGACTCTGGCAGCTCTTTTCTTGTTACTGTCCCAGGGTCCTATAGTACTCCAGCTCAAGTGACTCACAGCTAGTTCTCTGCCTCTGGGTCATTGGGAAACCCCCAGCATTCGCTCAGTACTTTCAGTTCATGAGATCCTCTGAAACAAGCTAGTCGTACCATCATGCCATATTTCTTTTGCATTTCTGCCACTGTGGCAGCTTCCTGCCTTCACATTTCCATTAACAGCCACCTTGTTCCGTGTTTCATGCATTCAGTGCTCCTCACCTACCTGACTATCACCTTCCCATATGGGAATGTTTGGTGTGCAACCTCCATCGTTGCTCCATTTCTCAGTCTCATCAATCAGGCAAGCCTTAGTCATACTTAGTTGCTTTCTCTGCTTAATCAGTCAGTCTACCTGTCCTGTTCATTCAGAATCTGTCACCAACATCAGGCTTTGTCATCAGACTTCTGTGGCAGTTCTGCTCTCCCACTGGCTCTGGACGCATGCCACTCATGACCATCCATGGCTTCCAGGGCTCTTCTGTCCTGCAGGCTGATGGTCCTGCTCTGCTTCCTCAAAATCTGCAACGTGAGGGAGGATTTCTCAACTTGGGTGGGGTCCTTCTCTTTCCACCCTTCAGATTAGAATATCCTGCAGTCCAAGGGAAACTTTAGCCACACAGATTGACCCCATGACATCTCTTGATGTATCATTTAAGACTTTGGCTACTGGATGGTGGGCCTCCAAGTCCTCAAGGCTCCTTTAGCTGTGCCAACAATGTCAGCAGCACTTTTGAAAGCTATTTCCCATATGACCACCTAGTGTTCACCTGGTCTCTTCTGACTTCCCTTCTTCTTCCCCTCAAGGGTGAAGAGCATATGGCTACTCTACTAATCCACCCCTCAAGAGCTTCACTCCATGCCTTGCCCCAGAAGGGCTTGGCTTCTTCTCTAGGCCTCTGCTTGAATGGAGGCCAGGTGCATGCCTTTTAACAGTTGCTTTCCTCCTTCACGCCTTAAGGGGTGGGCCTCCTTGATGGGGAACCTTCTTTAGCTGCAGAGATTGGCTTGTGGCACCCTCACAGCATTCCCATTAGAGGAAAGAGTGAGAGTACTTCCTCTGAATTTCTCCCTGAATTGCATCTCTAAATTGCAGTAGCTGAACTATCACTAATTCTAATCCTAACCTGAAGGGAAGGTACAAGGCAGTAGAACAACCAGGAAGTGCAGCTCTCACCAGTGTGGGGCAGGGAGCAGGTCTGGGGCTGCTAACCCCCACAGTATTTCAGCACAATCACAAACCACAGTAGACCTGCACTCTGGAATTCAAAAGCAAAGTGTGATAGCAATTGAGGTAAATGGATGAATTAAGCAGAGCCTTACTCCAAAATTTTAGATCCACAGTAAATTTATTCATGCCAGTCAAAGTGACAAAATCTGTAACACACTCTGAACATGTGGAGGAAGCTCCTTGGGGAAGCTCAAACAGAGAGAAGTGCCAGGATAGCTGGGCAACAGTTGGTGGCTGGTTACTTAATAATTTGGAGTGTGTTACGATTTTGTCACTTTGGGATGTGGGGGGGGGTAGGGAGGGATTATCATCATCAGAAGGAGTGAGGTGGTGTTACCACTGTATAGATCATTGGTAAGATCCCAGCTACAGTACTGTGTCTTTCTTTGGAGACCACATCTCAAAAATTACATAGACAGGGTAGAGGTTGTCCAGAGGAGGGTAACTAAAGGGGTGCAGGTGCTGCATCAAAAGCCCTATGAAGAGAGACTGAAAGATGTCAGTATGTATACCCTGGAAGAGAGGAGGGAGAACGGGGATATGATAGAGATCTGTAAATACCTCACAGGGTTGAACCAGTTAAAGGAGGGGAACATTTTTTAGAAATGTTGTACAAGAACAATGGGACATCTAATGAAGCTGGAAGGGGGAAATTTAGGAAGGATATGAGGAAATACTTCTTCAACAAAAGAGTGATGATATCTGGAATAGTCTTTCAGCAGAGGTGGTGGGGGAAAACACAGTGGTGGGCTTCAAGCATGCATGGGATAGGCACAAGGAAATCTCAGTTGGGAAACGGATCAGGTAGTGTCTGCTATATTTTATTTATTTTTGTTTATTTAGTTTTTGTTGACCAGGTAAGTGCACTAGACTTATCCTGCCTATTTTCAGGCATGACCCAGGGAAGGGGGATACAGATGAATGCCAACTGACCTTGAACAAGATGAAACTGTTGGTAGTATTTTTAGTGAATGAGGGAAATTTGGCCAAGACACAAGGGGAAATTCCCCTACTCTTTTCAATAAGTGCCATGGGATCTTTAACATCCACCTGAACTACCCTGAACTACCACCAATCAGGCAGATATAAGTACAGGCAGAAAAAAAGGGGCAGTCTGTGTGGTCCAAGTGGTCCTTTTTTGCCAACAAATTCTGTTTCTGTGTTTTCATTTAGGTTTTCTCCATTTGAAAAAGGAGTTTTTTTGTCCTCTCATCCATGCTGAAGTTCATAAATAATTAGATATTTTCAACAGGGATTGGAGTTGGTTGGTTGTTCTCTGGGTCCAGCTTTTAATCTGGCTACTGTATGTCTCTCCTTCTTGGAAAGAATGTGCATGTCAGTTTTCTATTGTGCTTTGGGCTTTCTTCTGTACGGTGCCTTTGGTCCTGGGATCTTGTCCCTGTGACACCACAAGGGGTTGGATAGAATGCTTCCATCAGGGTTCCTTTGTCTTTGAGACACCCCAACAGGGTGGTAGTCCCTGTCTCAGGGACAGCCAAAGTCCACAATTGCACAAGCACTACGTATGACTCAGCTTTCGACAAATCCTAAACCCTACTCGTAAGAGCCCAATGGCCCTATGAATTGAAAAGCTTTGCCTGTAGTTTGAAGGGGCAGCAGGTGACAAATGCCCTGCCCCTTCCCCCGGTACAAAAGTACACATGTCTAAGCATCCCTTAGATGCTGAGATTGTTTTTGTTGCCACCTTTCTCCCTGCCTCCTGTAATACCTCTCTCTCTCTTTGGGGTTGGGCCTTCTTCCCTAAGATGCCTTTTATCCTGAGTCCTCATCCCTGTGACAAATCAAGGGTTTGGAAACCTTTCATCAGGGTTCCTGTGTCCTTATGACACCCCCCAACAGGGTAATTATCCTTATAGCAGGGACAGAGGGAGTCTAAGCAAAAATACACAGTTGCACAAGCACCATATACTACTCAGTCTTCAATATATCTGAAACCATATTCATAAGAGCCCAATGACCCTATGAACATTAGATGCAACTTAATTTTTCTTTTCTGGGGGGCATTTTTCAATTTAAAACATTCCTTCTTGCTATTTTGTATATTTTTACATTATTTTGGGGAGATAATTACTTTCAACTAGGATGTAACTGACACCCTGGCAATATAATATCTATATTGATGTGAAGCTTGCTTTTTGTCAGGGACATTTTACTACCAAGCATAAGGATTCTAACCCCCAAAAACAGTTTGTACATACTTATCCAGTGGTCTTCCTCTCTCATACCTAAACTGCTTGCCAGCAGTCTGCTACATGCCCATTGTGGTGACAGCGCTAGTGGGACTGGCAGGAAGAGAATAGTATCACCAGCAGTGGGGGGGGGCTTGGCCACAATAAAGCCAAGTACCACACAAGGGAAATCCAGCCCACATCCCTCCACAATAACAAAACTCTGACTCACCTTTCATGAACTTATTCAGCAGCCCTCCTCCCTCCATTCCTAAACTGCTTGACTCCAGTATGCTAGGTGCCCATTGTGGCACCAGCACTACTGGGACCTGCAGAAAGAGAGGAGCATCACCAGCAGTGGATGAGGCTTGTCCACATTAAAGCTGAATGCCGCTAGAGTGCATGAGTCACCCAGCATGAGTCCACCAGTCAGAGGCCACCCTGGAGGCTTTTATTTAATTTTTTTATTGCTTGTTTGTAGTTCATTTACAACACCAGGTAAGGAAAAAGGTCTAGCTCCCCGTACGATGCACAGGGAAAACGCCAGACCTCGCCCAACAACTAACACACCAAAATCTGGCCAATGGAAAATCATGTACACAAATGCTCACAGTCTGGAAAACAAGATCCCAGACCTGCAGGCAATAATGACAGAGGCTAAACAGGACATAGTAGCCACTAGCGAGACATGGTTTACCAGTAACCACACTTTGGAGACTTTAGTACCTGGCTATGTTCTGTTCAGAAGCGTCCAAGGTGCAAAAAGGGGGGGGTGGAGTGGCCCTTTATGTCAATGAAAATATCAAAGCTACTGAAATTCAGAATTCACATAAGGAGCCAGAAGAACTGTGGGTCACCCTGGAAACAAGAAATGGGACAGCCATATAAACTGGGGTTGTGTACAGGCCTCCAGACCAGGGGGAGGACATAGACACATTATTGTTAGAAGATATACAAAACATGACAGCTAAAGGGGAGGTTCTGATAATGGGAGACTTCAACATGCCAGATACAGATTGGTCAATACCAGCAGGAACTCTGCCAGAACTAGACACATAGTGGATTCCCTACAGGGGGAGGGCCTCAAACAACTGGTACAGCAACCCACAAGAGACAGGGCTATCCTAGATCTAGTACTGACTAACAAGGAAAGGATTATAGATCTCCAGGTAGAAGGTCACCTGGGGCCAGTGACCATCACATAATATGGTTCAATTTGGCCACTGGAACTAAATCATCCCATTCCAAGGCAAAAATATGGGACTTCAGAGGAGCTGACTTTGATAAGATGACCAACAGGGTTAAGCTAGCCCTGGCAAAAAGAAATACAGGTGAGGGGGTACAGGCAAAGTGGGCAAGCATTAAGGATGCAATACTTGAAGCAACATCCCATTGTGTTAGAGAGAAAAGGAAGTGCAAAAGAAGAAGGAAACCACTTTGGTTCTCAAAAACAGTATCAGAAAAAGTCAGAGCCAAAAGGCTGGCCTTCAGGAAATATAAGGGAATGCAGCAGGATGAAGATAGGGAGGCATACCAAACTTCCCTAAGGGAAGCAGGGAAGGCAGTAAGACAGGCAAAGGCCCAAACTGAGGAAACACTAGCACAAACAGTAAAAGAAGGTGACAAGACTTTCTATAGATACATTAGTAAAAGGAGAAAGTCCAGAGGGGGTATTGCTAAGATCAAAGGAGATAAGGGGCATGTGAGGAGGAGGACCATGTAAAAGCATCTATACTAAATAGATACTTCTGCTCATTATTTACTGAACAGAAGGTAGGGCAGTGCCCACAACTCAGCACCATGGACACGAGGGGGGGAGGGAAGTGTGCACTAGTCCCTTCACAAAAGAAAGGGTCCTTCAAGAGTTTGATAAGCTCAGGGTGGACAAGGCAATGGGACCTGATGGCATACATCCCAGGGTACTAAAGGAGCTAAGGGTGGAACTAGCAGAGCCATTATCAGAACTGTTTAGTGAGTCTCTGAGCACAGGAGAGGTCCCAGAAGACTGGAGAAGGGCTCATGTGATCCCGCTCCACAAGAGTGGTAGCAGGGAGGAGGCAGGGAATTACAGACCAGTCAGTCTTACCTCAGCAGCGAGCAAGATTATCGAGGCACTCCTTAAGGAAAGGATAGTGCAACACCTGGAATCCATAGGAGCACAGGATCCAAGACAGCATGGGTTTACAAAAGGAAGGTCCTGTCAAACTGATCTCATAGATTGCTTTGACTGGGTAACCAGAGTGGTGGACCAAGGGGGAGCAGTTGATGTCACCTACCTTGACTTCAGCAAATCTTTTGATACTGTTCCACATAGAAGATTGATTAATAAGCTGGGTAGGCTCAGGGCAGGTCAGAAGTTGGTCAACTGGGTGGTAAACTGGTTGATGGGCAGAAAACAGAGAGTGGTGGTAAACGGTATACAGTCAGAAGAGATGCAAGTCACAAGTGGGGTACCTCGGGGATCAGTCCTGGGGCCAGTCCTCTTCAATATCTTCATCAGGGACATTGCAGATGGACTGGAGGGTAAGGTTTGTCTATTTGCAGATGACACCAAGATCTGCAACAGAGTAGATGATCCAGATGGGGTGGGCAGAATGAGAAGAGATCTGGATGAAATAGCAAAATAGTCAGAAGAGTGGCAACTGGTGTTTAACACAAAGAAGTGCAAGATCATGCACATAGGGAAGAGAAACCTTGAAGCCACCTATAGGCTGGGAGGGGAGTTGCTGGCAGTCACAAGGGAAGAAAGAGACTTGGGCATCATCATCACCGATGACCTGAAATAATTCAAGCAGACCACTAAAGCAGTAGGTAAGGCTGGGGGATGTTGGGGTGTATTAGTAGGGGCATCACAAGTTGGAAGAGGGAGGTAATAATCCCTCTTTAAAAGACACTGGTTAGGCCCCATCTGCAGTACTGCATGCAGTACTGGAGGCCACACCTTCACAAGGACATTAACCAAACTGAGGTAGTCCAGAGAAGGGCAATCAAAATGATGCAGGGACTGCATCAGAAAACATATGAGGACAGATTAATGGAGCTCAATATGTATACCCTAGAGCAAAGGAGGGAGAGAGGTGATATGATCAAAACATTCAAACACCTTAAGGGCATTAACAATGTGAAAGAGTCTAACATGTTTCAATATAAGAAAAATAGTAGGACAAGAGGACACAGCATGAGATTAGAGGGAGGCCGATTAAGGGGTAATGTGAGGAGGTTCTTTTTCACAGAAAGTGCAGTGGATGCATTGAATGGCCTACCTCAGTAACTGGTGGATATGAATACAGTGCAGGGCTTCAAACAGGCATGGGGTAGGCATAAGGGAGCAATACTGATGAGTATGACTAGATTAGCCATTGACAGAGCAAAGGCTGATGGCACATTCATAAGACAGAAAAGGAAATGGGCTGAGTGGATGGGCCTTGCAGTCCTTATCTGCCATCAACTTCTATGTTTCTATTTGTTTTATTGTTTAATTCTATCTATTTCATATTTTGGTCAGTCTTTCTTTTAAATTTTTTTTTGATTTGATTGGGTCACATGCTTTATAATTCTTCTCATTCTGATTCTGTATCTCTCAAGTATTGTCATTTGATTTACTTTGGATCGGAACCCATTATACACTGTAATGGGCTTAACTTTGTAAGTACTGTATGTTCATTTTACTGGCTCATGCTCTTCTCCTCTTGGATTGGAGTTCGACCCATTTTGTTTTTTCACTTCCTAAAATATATGCTAGTAATGTGACTTCCTACAATTTTACCTTTTCAAATCATTCAGCCCAGCAGTCTACATCATATTCTGTGTACAAAAAAGCAAGACTACTGCTGTAATAGGGTTAGCAGTGTGCTTTGCACAGAAACTGCAACTAGAAACAAGAAAAGTGAAAGCACTCACCCTCTTCTGTGTAAGATTAAGAAAGACTTCAATGAGACATCTGTAATGTACATTTCTCCACTTTATTAGGATAACCTCTGTGCAAAAACACCAGCAGACAGTGCTACAACAGATGGCGTATGGACAATGCCAACATTTCACACTTGCACTTGACATTTTTGCAAGGACTGCAATGATTACCCAGAGGTCACTCCTTAATTACAGACATTAATTAGATATCTAATTTCCAACTGGCTAGATGCAAGAAGTTGAGAGGTGGAAAAGTGTCACAGTACAAAAGGTGTGAAACAATATTAAAAGTACTGAAAAGTAATAAAACAAAAAACAGAAAGTGGTAATATTTACAAGGTAGGCTATGACAAATATTTAACTTATATAGAAACTGGATAGAAAGATGATTTATTTAACATTTAACTCATTTGCTGCCAGTGGCCATTTTGGGTTGTATATAGCCATGGATGGTTCTGATGCCATATGGCGTCTATGGGAACAAATGTGTTTTTAAAAAGGCTGTATGATACTAAACACAGGAAGACATACAGATGTAAGTACATAATGTTTAAGCAGAGTTCATTATATGAATTTTCCAGCAGATATTATTCTGAAATGGATTTCTCATGCTAACTCTTGTGCTGATGGTCACATCCATATGTTACTGGCAATCAATTCTAATTTCAAAGATGCATTAAACATGAGAACCTCAACAACATAACAGATGACATATGTAATAAACAAATATAAATAAATGATAATACACATCAGTAACACAGTTCTCAATTTCTTGCCCCAATTACATATTGCAGGACTGAGAGGAAGGGGCTGAGTAGAAGCCAGAAACAAAAGGCACTCAAGAGTGAATGGAGAAATAACATCCAAAGAAGGTGAGCATTCAGTATCAATACTCAAATATAATAGGCAGATACGGGGTCAGCAGGTTGTCGGAAGGAAAGTTATTGTGGGGGGGGTGAGGATGTGTTCCATTATTATTCAAATTCATAATGAAGGGGCAATAAGAAAGAGGGGGTGTTAACAGTACAATGATCTATGGCTGCAGTGTCATAAGAGATAGATGGGCGGGAGGAGGGAGTAGTTGTTGGATAGCATAGAAAGGGTTAATGGTGCTATATCAAGGCAACCAGTAAGACCTGGAAAAGTGTGAGTACCTAATGTGAGGATCCAGAATCCTTTCTACTGTAAAAATGTTATGTCATAGGGTGAATGGGGTGCACAAGGTCAGATTTTGCACTGTGTACAACCTTCGTAAATCTGATTTGGGCAACTTAAATGATTTTACTGACTTTATTATTCACGCAGTAATAACTTAAACAAGAACATATTAGTTATCTGAGATTTTCATCTGAACTGGGATACAAGCTGTGTAACAAATCATGAGTTTCTGATTTCAGATATAGGGTTCTCTCAACTAATCTCACCCTTTACCCATATGAACCTTCATAGCAACAATCACATGATATTAGATTTTATTTTAACCAGCAACACCCATAACATTAGATGTTATGGCATTTTTGCTGAATACATAAGGGATAATCTACCTATTTGTTTGCATATGGAGCAGTAAAATTACCAAGGCACCACCTAAATTTATCTCTAATAGAGATTTCAACAATTTCATCTTGATGAACCTATGAATGAGGTCAGTGTTGTGAACTGGTTGTTTATAAATGCTATTTGTACAGTGGATAACGCTATAGATTATTTTGTGGGCATTCTGATTGAGATACAAAATACATTTCTTTCCACTTTAAAATCCATTAGGTTAAACCCAAAGAAATAATTAGATTTCAAAAGACTTGCTTTCTCTTATGAAGCAAAGAGATAGTTATTGGAAACTGTATAAATCCTCTAATAGTGTTTCTGATTAGAATACGTATAGACAATAGAGAAACCAGTGTAAGTCTGATATTCATAAATGTAAATCAAAATAGTTTCAGGAAACACAAAACCATAGTCTAGGAAATCCAAAAAAAATTTTGGATCTCAGTCAAAATGTGATTGCTCCCTAAGTTAAAAGACATCTCTTAATCATAATATCATTATGGAACCTTTTGTTATTAGTGAAATATTCATATACAGATTTTGTGATTTATACAAATTCAAAGCTGTTTTTGATAAGAATAACATACCTGGATTTAACATAATTCACAAAGACACAATTGGAAAAATAAGTGGAGGGATAGCTTTGTATGTATCCGACAATCTAAAGGTGACTGAAATCAAGTAAACTGCAGGAACATTTCAAAACAATGAAATACTTTGGATTTAGATACATCTGGCGAGTGAAAAAATTACCATAGGTTTGCCTTACAGACCACCTGGTTACAACATGGAATGAAATACTAGGTTTCTGGATGAAATCGACAGAATAGAGCCAGACGGTGATTATGTTCTAATGGGGGATTTTAATATGCCACGTATTAACTGGTCTGTACTTGATGGCACAAATCAAATAGAAGAAATATTCATTGAATTAACCATACAGAAAAACTTGCAGCAATTAGTAACTAGTAATACCAGGGGATCTCACATCTTGGATCTAGTCTTCTGTAATTTCCCTGAACGTATTATGAACATTGGGATTAAGGAACCTCTATGGTGCATTGACCATTGTGCAGTATATTTTAAAATCAATACATCATGGGATAGGATTAAGGGGTGTACTGTAATTAAATGCTACAACAAGGCAGACTTTGAAGGCATGATGAGTCCTCTATCCACCTGGAACTGGGAGAAAGATCTCCAAAACCAGAATGTAGAGACAATATGGGACAAAATAAAATAAAAGATTAATTTCTGTGGTATCAAATTTGTACCTGAAATAACTAAATACAGTAGTTTGGGAAGGGTACCACCATGGTTAAAAAAAATAATTAAAAAGTACAATAATAATAAGAAAAAGGCTTTTAGAAAGTTTACAAAAATACAAACCAATGAGAACTGGAGAATGTATAAGAAAAAAGCCAATATATGTAAAAGGCCATAAACAAAGCTAAAAAAAGATATGGAACTTGACATAGCAAAGTCAGTTTGAACAAACTCAAAGAAATTTGATAGTTACAGTATATTGGGACATTAAAAGTAGGCAAAACGCTGTAGGACCACTGTTACAAAATGGAAATTTAATTGCAGAAGAGGCAGAGATGGCGATGGAATTTAATAAGTATTTTCTAAGTGTATTTCAAACAAAAGAGAACATTTCCATCAATGCCAATAATCTGTCACCAGAATATTTGGATTTACAAATTACCGAACAGGAAGTACGTAAAAAAATTAATAACCTTAAAACTGATAAATCAGTTGGATCTGATGGAATTCATCCACTACTTAGCAAAAAACTGTCTGAAGTACTTATTTTCCCATTAACAGTATTATTTAATAAATCATTAATGGAGGGTACAACAGTAAAGGACTGGAGAGATGCTATAGTCACTCCAATTTTCAAAAAAGGTGACAGACATTCTGTATCCAACTATAAGCCCATCAGCCTGATTTCTATGATGGGAAAAATCAAGGAGGGGATAATCCAAGATAGAATTAAAGAACATGTTTTACAAAGTGGGAATATAGATATTGCACAACATGGACTTAATACAGGGAAGTCATGTGTCATAAATCTTCTTTCCTTTTTTGAACCAGTTAGAGCTGCACTTGACTTGGGCCTATCCGTGGATATTATCTATTTGGATTTCTCCAGGGTGTTTGATGTTGTACTACACAAAGAACTCATAGAGAAATTAATTTAATATTAAGTTACACCTGAATATAATATCATGGTTAAATTCATGGTTACAAAACAGAAGACAGATGGTTAAAATCAGGGGATATAGCTCAGAGTGGGGTGATGTGACCAGTGGGGTGCTTCAGGGTTCAGTGCTAGACCCTACACTATTCAATCTATTTATTTCAGGAATGCAGACATCTTGTACATCTTAGATGGCTAAATGCACAGATGATTGCAAATTAGGGTCAATTGTTAACAACCAAAATGATGGACAATTGTTGCAATAGGATCTCAATACAATCAATGGATTAAAACAAATAAAATCAGGTTTAATGTTGACATGTGTAAGGTAATGCATTTTGGACACAGGAATCCACTTTACGTGTACCATTTGGATGACACGGTGCTTCAGGCAACCATAAATGAGAGATGTCTCAGGGTGACTGTTACAAATAAACTATCACTCAGTACACATTCCAGGATTACTGCTCAGAAATGTAATAAAACACGGGGCTATATGTTTAGAAATATTAAAAGTAGAGATCAATGCATAATCATCCCATTGTACACATCACTAGTGAGACACCACCTGCAATATTACTCCCCCTTTTGTACACCACAAACAATCAGAGAGAGTAAATTATTGTAGAGCATGCAAAGGAGGATGACAAGGGGAATCTATGGTATGACTGATAAATCCTATCATGATAGATTAGTTGAACTAGATCTGTAGTCTGTGGAATACAGAAGACTTGGAGGAGACTTATGTTTGTTATTTTTTTTTTTTTAGTCTTTGGTAACTGGGTAAGGCTTACTAGGCACAAGTGCCTGTTTTCAGGGGCAACCTGGGAGCACTGGGCGGTTAAGTGACTTGCTCAGAGTCACACAGTATGCAAGTGGAGGTTGTGAGAATCAAACTCCGGTCTGGTCTGCTGGTTGTATCAAGTTTGTTCACACCTCCTTCCTCTAACCTCTAGGCTATACTGCCAGTATTATTGTTATATAATGCAAGTAAAAATAGATTCTTGTGGGAATCATTTGGCTTACAGAAAGGTTTGAATTTAAGATCTGCTAGATCTCATAAACTGCAACAAAGAGGAGAAGTGTACAGAACAACCAGAAGAGGTAAATGGTTTAGCCAATGCGTGGTTAGCACATGGAATACTCTACCTAATAAGGTGGTGTCCAGCAATACTATGGAATTATTTAAGACAAGGCTAGATCAATATATGGAAAAACTAAGATGTAGGCAATATCAGAACTAAGTGGTGAGTTATTAAAGGTCTTATGACTCCTAAACTCGTAATCCACCTATGAAACCTATGAAATTGATCCCTTCTTCTTGTGAGTTTTTTTCTCCGTCTTACTCACCTCATCCTTTCTATTTTTGTGTAGTGAAACCAGTCCAAGTATTAAAATTATTGGAATATGGCCTGGTGGCGCTGAGGGTTAAGGCACTGGACACCACACTTCGCACCACGCCAGCGACCCGGGTTCAGGAACGAGCCCGGGAGGCCAGGGGTTGGCTGGGGAGAAGAAGGATGGAGTTACCAATGGCTACTCTCCTTCTCTGGGGGGGGTTCTCTGCAGGCTTCTGCCACAATACTGCCATCTGGAGGAGCCCAGTGGTAGGTGTGGTACATCTGAGTAGCAGCAAGGGTATTGGGTGGATGTCGGCAGGGGGCAGAGCAGGAGGCATGTCTCAGCGTGCCTCCTAGCTCATTGGCCCCATTGCATGCCAATGTCTAGGGGAGCTCACCAGGATAAAGGAGGAAATGGAGCTCATCACTCCTAGGTGATGACTCCTCTGAAGCCGGACCACATCACTGGCACTCACTGGGCCAGACTCCAATGTGGACCACTCGCTGAGCCATTGTGTGGGGGGAAAAGGCTTGGGATGACCTTCCCCCACCCTGCTGGGGGGCATGCCTGGTTATCTAAGGGCTCTCTGAGCAAATGGATAATCTAGGAGCAAACTCCTGGGAGCACCACAGGATGTTGTGGAAGGCTACTTGAGGGGTCTGAAAGAGTGGAGCGACGGTGCAGGTAGGAGGAAAAACATAAGGTTAAAAAAATTAAAAAAAATATTTTAATCTTATTCTACCAATATAAGTGCAGGAGCCAATAGGCTCAAACCAACATTTTTAAAATTGATAGCAGCCAATGTTTATCTGCCTTTGACATCTATCTTTAACTTACCCTTAATTACAGGTGATTTCCCTACACTCTGTAAAACTACTTCAATAATTCCCACAGGTCTCTACTAATATACCAGCATGCTTTTTCCTTTCAAGCTGCCAAATGTTGGAATGAATTGGCTTTGAATGCCCGCACTGCAAAGATTCGTCTGATCTTTAAACAGGAGTTCAACAAATTTTTGCTTACCAATTTATGTTGTAAATGTTTTTAGCCTGCATTGTTCAGTGCTCTTATCTTAAAGTATTTCCTGCATATTGCAAGATGTGATTTATTTGTATTGCATATATTTGGTAACTGTAAATTGTGTAACTGACTGTGGCAACTTTGTACTGTGGCTCTGGGCCACACTTGAAAAAAGGCCAATGGCTCACTGTATCATCCTGGTAAACAAATGGACCGAAATGAAATTACCTGCCTCCAATTTTTTGTATACCCCTAAACTAAACTGATCTAGTAATACACAGCTTTCCTACACCACCAAACTAGCACAGCACTTTTTTGTTCTGATGGGTAAAACACTGTACCTCCTAATTTTCATTATGTCTACAGAAAGTATTATTTTCAGAGAGCAGCACTCATACAATTCATGGCTATCAGGATGCATTTATTTCTTAGGAGAGACGAAAAATAAATATTGTCTGCTAAATTATTGTGATTATGCAACCAGCATCATGCAGAAAATGAAACTGGATGCTTGAATACTTTCTCTATAGCTGTAGTACATTAAAGACTTAATTATGAAAGCAGTTATACACCAGTCTATGAGGAAATATCAATTTCTGACTCATACTGTTTCTTGTAAGTCTGTAAAGTGATGTTCAGCTTATTTATCTTCCTCATGGCAAGATGTGCAGTTGGCTGTAGATCTCAAGTAGACGTGGTGATGAAGTGGGGCAAGTTCCCTGTTTGTCTGCCCTGTTGCATATATTCCAGATATGTACACAGTTCTCTGTGTTTATGCAGTACAATTATATTTATTGTTACTGCATTATCTCAGGGCCGTAACAAAATAGATATGGCATAATATAATGAATACAAAACAGAATAATGCTTAAAATCAAATATGTTCAAGCAGCAAAAAGTGAAAAATGTTGTGGACTACGCTTCTTCTAGTGTCTGAAGCCACAATAAATGGAAGTGTTTTTTTAAACCCGAGCTACTGCAGTCTAACTAATGAATATTTCTCATTTAGGTGACTGACAGAGATCTTGCCTTTTGGACTAAAGGTCGTTGATTCTAATCCCATCTATATCTTTTCTTTCCTGTGTTCTGAAGAGCAGTTTACAGAATAATGGATATTTTTTAGGAAAGGAAAGACAACCATTGGTTCTTCAAGTTCTTCCATCCACCATCTTGGTGAAAATACAATACCCTCTTGGTGACCCCACTTTCTTCATCCTATTAGTCAAGTCTGTGTTCCAAGCTAGTTACTGTATCAGCTTATACTGTCTGCTATAGAACTCTGCTACAAATGTTAACCATGCATTCCATGAAGTATTTCTTTATGATACTTCCTTGAATGGTCTTTCAGTGATATTGTACTGTATGTCCCCTTTTTCTCACTCATCCATGAATCCTCTGAAGAGCTGTACTGTATTTGATCTGGTGGTACCTTTACTTTGAGCTATTTAAATTATGTGATCATGTCTGATCTCATTCTTCTCTATTCCAATGAAAAGAACCATAGGTCTGCAATTGGTGCTACTAGCTCATGTTCTTCATGCCATCAGTCATCTTTGTCAGTCTTCCACCAGGACCTTCGCCATCATGTCCCTCTATTTCTCTGCTGTGGGGCCTGAACTGAACTCATTACTTGAGATGAGGCCTGGCCATGGATCTCTATAAAGGCCTCATGATATCTCTTCGTCTGCTAATAAAGTTTATTTTGATGCATGCCATGATTCAGTTTGCTTTGTTAGTTGTCCTTTCATACTGTTGATCCCATTTGAAGGTGCTGGCAATCATTATACTGAGGTCCTTTTCCTATTAGCTTTTTGAAATCTCTAAATCTTTTAGGTATTTTTTGAGCTTTGACTTCTTCTTTTGAAAGTACATGCCCTACATTTTCTCACATTGACAGTCTTCTGCCATCTCTATGTTCATCCCCCAAGTCTCTTTACATATCATTTATCTCATCCTGTGCAACTATTACTATTTTGGGTCAATAGAAAACTAGACAACCCAGCTACTGGTTCCTATCTCTAGTTCTCATATAAATGCATTGAAAAATGTTTGCCTGAGGACAGTCCTTTATGAAATACCACTAGTAATTTGTTTCATTGTTGCATGAGTGCCATTAAATATAACGTTCTTGTTTTTATTCTCTAGGGTTATGTGAAATTAGCAAATCCTGCTTTCATTAAATCTTGCAGTATTTTGTGAATGTTTGTGAAATTTTTTATTTTGTCATCATTCAGATGTGCATGCAGATAGAGACCCAAAAATAGGCAAGGTAACAGTCAATAAGATGATGCAAAGGGATGCCAAATGTCATTACACTTGGATGAATAGTTTTGAACTTATAGTGGCTACATTTCAGGCAACTTATTTTTCCCAAGCCTGTCTGAAAATTTGTCTCTGCTTACAACTCAGCCACTACTGAAGACTACTGGAGCTAGATATTGAACATGTATGTGCATACCTCTTTTTTAAGGACCTTAATAAATAACTGTCGAAATATTTGGTTAAGTAAATTTTAAGTTACAAGGGTTTAAAATTTCACTGTTTATTTGTGAAATTGTATGGAAAAATTCTAAAAATGTTGATGTTTGTAGCTCCTCAGCTATTGCAGGACTACACTTGAAATTTGGCATGCTTAGCTAATGTTGATGAGTCCTGGAATCTAAGAAAGTTTGAAAAATTTAGCTTAGTATTTTCAAATTTTCAGTGGAAATGTTGTATATTATTAACTGGCAAAATTTCCTCACAAATTCATGGAAGCATAATAGATAATGCCACTAGAATTAAAATTCGGGATTTATCATTTACAAAGCCCTTGTCATCACTAGATCTATTTAGTTGTGCTGAGCAGTTTGCAGTTCTGTAGTTCTTTTCAGGGTGACTATTTCATTATTTTGTTTCTCTGAACATTGTATTTATTTATTTATTTCAGTTTGGGATTGATACCATTGAGTCAAGGACTCATTTTCAAAGGTTCCACATCAGTGTTGAACAAACATTACAAAAATACAAGGTTTACAGAGAAATAAAAGAAAAACATTGAAGCATATACACAGGCAGTAATAGTAAAATTTGTACTTACACACATCAAATGAATACACATTAACAGATAGACTGATTAGATAAGATGGGGTTGGGGATCAGCTGGAGGTGGCATCATCTGAGGTGGGAGAGAGGTGGCGCTTTCAACCAAGTGAGGCCATCATCAGGTAATTGGGGGTAGGGGAGTGGGTTAAGAAAAAAATGATATGTAGCAGAAAGATGTAAGGGGGTAGGTAAATGGAAAACTGGGGGAACAGGCAGGTACAATTAATTTTAGAGCCAAGGAGAGATTTGAACCCAGCTTTGAAGGTACTAATCTTAGTAGTATCAGTGAGGTCAGTAGGTAGTTCATTGTACCATTTTGGTCCTTGATACAGGATGGAGTTATGGGCAAGTTTCATCCTTTTGAAGGGAATCACCATCTTGTCATTGACCGCACTATGGGTAGATTTCATTGGGACAACCAGCTTTAAGTGTCTGCCCAGTGTGGGGGATGTCAGTCCAAGTAGTACTTTTTTTAGAAGTAGGCAGGTTTGGCATTGCTCTCTAAGATGGAATGGGAGCCACCCAGTGTCAGTGTACAGCGAGCAGGTGTGGGTGTCAAGAGTAGACCCCCAAAGTAAGACAACAGGCCTTATTGAGGAGTGTGTTGATCCTGTTAAGAGCAGTTTTTGTGCCTGCCCCATATATAGGCAACCCTAGTCAATGTTAGAAAGTATTGAGCTACTGGTGGCTAGTCTGAGTGTATCCAGTGTCATTGAATGTCTGTGATGATAAAGTACACCAAGTTTTATATCTGCAGTCTTGATAACAGAGTTAATGTGGTTTGAGAAGGTGAGCATGCCATGAAAGGTAATGCTGAGATATTTGAAGTTAGATACTTGGTCTAGGATCTCACCCTTTTGGTTATGAATACGCAGAGCAGGTTGGGAGGTGGTGAAGAGCGTACTCTTTGTTTTTTTGGACGTTTAATAATAGCTTGTTTTCCGTAAACCAAGATTCAAGTTTATGGAAGCTGCTTTGGAGTTCAGTTGTGATGGATTGTTGGTCTTTGCCAGCGACTGAAATCACTGCATCATTAGCATAGAAAACTGTGCTTGCTGAGCAAGCCATTGGGGTGGAGTTGATGACCACTATCCAAGCGTTATATAGTTGGGATGAATAATCAATTAGAGCAGTGACTGTGGAGTGCTTTTTATGGAAGCTGTACTATTGCGGGCAGAGTAGGTTATGGTTATCAAGGTATTCAGTAAACTGCTCTGAGACCATTCTTTTGAGTACTTTCAAAAGGGGAGGAAGGATGGATATAGGTCTGTAGTTGGATATATGGGTTTCAGCTCCTGCTTTAAAGACAGGCATTACATTAGCTGACTTCCATGCATTTGGAAATACTCCTGATTTTAGAGAGGCATTAAACACCATGGTAAGAGGACCAGCAAGTTCATGAAGGAGTAGATCAACCAGCTTCATGTCAAGCAGATCTGGCCCCATCCTGGTCTTGCCATGTGCCCTTTTAATATGCTTGATGGTTTCAGCTTTGGTGACAAGTCTAAAGTAAAAGGGTGGTACATCTTTCCTTGGGGGATCTTGAGGGGCAGTGGGGCGTTGCTGAATATGCATATCTTTGAAGTAGTCACATGGGAGTACACTTGAAAGGTCAGTGAACATGTTGTTGAGCTCATTGCCAATTTCAATGGGTTCCTGTAGTGGCCACTTCTCAGGAAATTTATCTTGGGGGTGAGTAGATTAAGAAAGCCATGAAAACCAGCTGTGTGATTGGGAGATGGAACTGCCAGAGGTATTTAAGGGACAGCCACTCAGTGGACAGCAGGAAGGGGAGACAAAAGGAGCAACACCCACCATATCCTTTATGTTCATGTCCCAGCGCAAGAGTGGGACAGTGCAGGAGTGTAGGATCTGCCATAAGAGCATCTGCAGCTTGTCCACAGTTGTTCTGCAGTCTGCTGGAGATTCTGCTGGGAGGGCAGCAGACCATGGTAAGGAGCTAACACATTATTGATTACAGAGTACAGCCAGCAACAGGGAAATTAGTTGCAAGTTGTAGAAATACCACAAGTGGAAAAGTAGCAGCAGACTCCCAGGATAAGGAAGATACAGGCAGGAGGTAAGAAAAGGGAAAATAAGAGACACCTTATCTAGAGTAGGGTAACAAACAGGTTTCAGGCAAGCACAAGGATAGAGTAAGAAATAAAGTTCAGGTAAGTAGGTAAAGAGTAGTAGACACCAGGGCAAGTTAGGTAGTAGTAGGTGGGTTAGAAAAGGGAAAATAAGACACACCCTATCTTGGGTAGGCTAACAAAAAAGTTTCAGGCAATCAGAAAGAAGAGGTAGGAATACAACAGGAATAAAATGGAGGCAATAGGGTACAGAGAAGTTTAAACAGACACTAAGTAAAGGAAGGAAAGATCATGGAAGAGGTACTGTGCCAGAGGTGTGGGGCTGCAGTCTTTTGGACAACTTCTGGAGACCGAGGTGCTGCCCAATTTGTACTCACCTCTTTGGGTTGAAGGCAGAGGTTACTGGATTCTGGGCTGAACTGGGAAGGGTACAGAGGACCTTCTGCCCCACCCAGGGGCTAAGGAGTATGCCACTGCTCCCCAGAGGATGCCATGGCTGAGTGGTTTGATCTTGGTGGGCTCCAGAAGCATTGGGGTGGTGGTAAGGGTGCATGCTCCTCAGCCTGCACCACTGCAGAATTCCTTTGCCAAACTGGTAGGACAGTGCAGCCGAGAGGAGGCACCCATAGCAGTCAAAAGGGAAAAATGGTGGGTACTTAGAAGGGGATGCCCCAAAGAGGGAGGAAGAGTCTCCCATCTGAGGAGGAAACAGCTGCTGGTGGGGAACTCTATTGTTAGTGGATAGACCTGGGAGTGGGGGAGGAAGGTAGAGGAAGGTGAATCGCCAGAGAGGTGCTTCAGCTTGGAGGGATGGGGAGCATATTCAGAGATCACTAGGGCAGCAGGATCTGGGAGGGAGCTAGACATCTTTGTCCAGAGGGGAACAAATGATCCAGCAAGGGACAGGGAAGGGGTAGTGCAGGATAATTTCACTGAACGGGGGAGGGGCCTCAAGTAGTTGGCATGCATGGTGGCTTTTGCCAATGTGTTACCTGTGTACAGCCAGGGAGAGGAAAGGGTACTCCACACCATATCATTTAACAACTGAGTTAGGGCTTGGTGCATGGAGGAGGGCTTTGGCTACATTGGGGACTGGGGACCAACTTGGGAGGATATGAGTATTTATAAGGGAAACTGCCTGCATCCTTCCAGGAAGAGGACCTCACTCCCTAGTGGGAGGTTTAAATGCTGCTTGAATGAGCATTTAAACTAGCCAGGTCAAGGGATGCTGTAAAACCAAGGAAGGCAATCATTGCCACCAGATGATGTAGTATTAGGAAGGGAGGGCCTGAGGAGATTAAACTTCTTTAGGGCTGGAGTGCAGAAAGACAAGGGTGGGGACAAGGCAGAGAAAAATGGGGTATAAATTAGTTAAAAAAGAATAAAGAAGTAAAAGTAACAAGGAACAGAAATTATTAAAAAGGGAAGAGATGGTTCAGGTGGAACTTCAGGGGACATCACATGTAGGAAGGGGAAGGAAAGCAGGGAAGCAGGCAGGGAGGGATTATGGTATCGAGAGCAGCGAACACCAGTGCAAGGAGTCTGAGAAATAAATATCCAGAAAACCAGCCAATTTACAAAGCAAATATCTTTGATTTTCTTTAATTTCATCAAATGTTACACATAGATCACCATACCATGGACAAGAACCTCCGACATTTCACCCTCTACAGGGACTTTTTCAGGGTGACATGGTTTGCAAAGTAGTTTTCATTTATCAAAAATGCAATTCTGATGTATTTCTTATATCAGCAGTCTGTCTTGTTTTATTTTTTCTTTGTTTTGTATTTCTTCAATATTCTCCTTATTGACTTTTATTCATAAGGAAATAACAAAGCAGACATGCTGACTATGTAGGAATAAAAATCAATAAGGAGAATATTGGAGAAATACAAAACAAAGAAAGAAAAACTGAAACAAGACAGACTGCTGATATAAGAAATACATCAGAATTGCATTTTTGATAAATGAAAACTATTTTGCACACCATGTCTCCCTGAAGAAGCCCCTATAGGGGGTGAAACATCAGGGGTTCTTGTCCATGACATGGTGATCTATGTGGTGCATTTGATGAAATAAAAGAAAAGCAAAGATATTTACTTTGGAGTTGGCTGTTTTTCTGCATACTTCATCGCAAGTTTGAGTCTGACCAGTCCCCAACCATCTCATTATACTGAACAGCTACTACAAACACTGGGAGGGTACCCAGGAGATTACCTTACTCTTTAGCAAATAAACATCCAGACCTAGAGGCCTTCACAGCAAAGGCTAGACTGGATTTAGTGACCATACAAGAGTTGTTGTGCAATGAGCGCCATGACTGTCACATGACCATACCATGGCTACTCCCTGTTCAGAAGAGACAGGGCAGCATGGAGGGGATGATGGGCTGCACTATATGTGAGGGAGGGAACCAAAGCCATGGAGGTACAGGTCACCCATAGGAAAAGGAAGGGCTAGAGGTGTTGCGGTACATGGTAGAGACAGGCTTTGTGGCTGGTATCATACCAGGGTAGTGTACTGACTTCCTGCACAGGATGAAAAGTTGGATAAGGCACTTTGGGAAGCCATCATCAGAATGGCAAGTAAGGGGGAGGTGCTGCTAGTTGGTGATGTCAGTCTTCCAGACAAGCAGTGGAGCCTTCCAATGGTGGCTTCGGCAAAGAGCAGGGCCATTGTTGACTCCGTTCAAGAAGCTTTTCTCAGGCAGCTAGTCAAGGAACCCACTAGAGATGGGCAGTGCTGGAGCTGGTGCTTGCAAACAGGGACAACATTACAGATGTCACAGTGAGCCATCCCCTAGGTACCATTGATCACTGTACAGTGTGGTTGATTGTACTGTAAAGACAGGAACAGAGGCAAACCACAGAAGTTTAAGGGTCCTTGACTTTAGAAGGGTGGATTTTAAAGAAATGGAAGACTGCCGGGGGGGGAGAGGGACAGTGGAGAACAATAAAGAAGGGCATAATTAAGGCAACCAACCTCTGTGTGAAGGAAGGGAGTAAAAGCAGAAGGAAAAAGAGACCATTATGGTTCTCTGGGGAAGTAGCCAAGGTGGTGAAGGAAAAATGGGTGGCATTCAGGAGGCATAAGTAAACACAGAAGAAAGGAACTTGGAAGTGTTCCACGTAAAACAGAAGGAAGCAGGAAAGGTGATGAGGGGAGCAAAGGTGCAGACAGAGGAATGAATAGACAAAAGAGTAGCTAAAGGGGATGAGACTTCCTTCAGCAACATTTGTGAGAAGAGGAAATCAAGGGGAGGGATAGTGAAGATTAGGAGTGTGGCAAGTAGTGACTCAACAGAAGAGAACTAGGAAAAAAACCTAACATCCTGAACAGGTATTTCTGGTCAGTCTTCATGGTGGAGGGAAGAGGCAGACCACCAGGGAGTGGAAGGAATGGGGGGTGGTGAGGTGGACACAAGTCCATATTCAGAGTGAAAATCCTGAAGGGACTTGCAGCACTGAAGGTGGAGAAGGCTATGGGGCCAGTTAGGATACACCCAAAGGTACTAAATGACCACAGAGAGGTACTAACTGCCCCACTGATAGACTTATTCAACTGTTCACTGGAAACAGGTATGATTCTGGAGGACTGGAGAAGAGCAGATGTGGTCCCGCTATATAAGAGCAGCAGCAGGGAGGAGTCTAGGCTGATAGAGTATCTTGAATCCAGTGGGCTCCAAGACCACAGGCAGCATGGATTCATAGGGTGGGGGAGGGGAAGCCAGATATACAGTGGCATCCCTCAGGATGAAATGCACTTTTAACGCACTCTGCAATATGCTGCAGCAGACCTACTGAATAAAGCAATGTAATTTCAATGGCAATTAGACCCTTTTGTCATGCAGGAAACTGTCGCATTCACTTCCTCCTGGCAGTGTCACATTTTCCTGATTGACAAAGGGGACTATTTACCATTGAAGTTACATTGTTTTATTCAGTAGGTCTTCTGCAGCATTCTGCAGAGTGCTGCAAAATGCTGCAGAATTGTGTTTCATCCTGGGGGATGCCACTGTATCTGCTTGATTTCTTAGGGTGAGCAGGGAAGTGGATCGGGGAGGGCAGAGGACTTGGCTCTTCTAGATTTTAGCAAGGCCTTCAACACTGTGCTACACGGGAGACTGATAGAGAAATTGAGCAGCCTAGGGGTGGAATCCAGAGTGGTTAGTTGGGCTATAAACTGGTTAATGAATAAGCATCAGAGGGTGGTGGTTAACAGCACTCACTCTAATGATGGGAGAGTGAACAACAGGGTGCCACAAGGCTCAGTACTGAGACCGGTCCTCTTCAATGTCTTTGTAATGACATTGCAGAACAATTGGAAGGGAACATATGCCTTTTTGAAGAGGATAACAATATCTTTAATAGGGTGGCTACTCATTGTAGGATATGGAGAATGCACAGGGATCTTGGGAAACTTGAAGAATGGTCAAAAGCATGGCAGTTGGTGTTCAGTGCCAACAAATGCAAAATCATGTACCTAGGGCATATGCACCCAGTACTGGGGTAGGAGGTACTTACAGCTGCTAAGCAGAAAATAGACCTTTGGGTTTTCAAAATAGATGACCTCAAAGTGGCAGGACAGTGTGATGATGCAGTGGTAGTGCCAGTGGGATGTTGGGATGCATAGGGAGCAGTATCTCCAGCAGGAGGAAGGAGGTGATGCTGCCACTGTTTCACTCACTGATGAGACCCCACCTGGAGTATTATGTTCAGATTTGTAGGCCACCTCAGAAAGGACATAGACAGGGCACAGGAAGTCCAGGGTAGGGCAACTAGAATAGTACATGGTTTGCATAAGGATCCCTGCAAGGAGAGACTGAGGGATCTCAACACGCACACCCTGGAAGAGATGAGAGTGAGATGGGACATCATAGAGACCTACAAGTATGTCACAGGGGTGAATAAGGTGCAGAGGAAATCTCTTTCAAATACGAAAGAACACCAGAACCTGGGGGCAAGTGATGAAGCTGGGGGGGTTAAGAAACATGTGAGGAAGTACTTCTTCACTGAAAG